>CM029022.1:51741292-51922401 GCA_016801055.1 Panax notoginseng
ATATATATATATATATATATATATATATATATAGAAGCATCTCTAGAAATAATAAGTCTAGATAAATGAGTATTTTTCAACCTTGTATACTTATTATATGAAATTAATTCGCAAAACTCATGTTTTCTTACCTTATCTAAGAAAGAGTTTGGATTTTGGGTATTTCTAAAATTTATTTTGGAAAAAAATGAGAAAATATTTTTCTCATGTATTTTGACAGCGAAGGAGTATTATATTGTTTTTGTTTTTCCTTGAATATTAAAAGTTCCAATTTCCTTTTACAATTTAAGTTAAGATATATAGTGACTTTAAAATGAAAATCCTTATAGCTCAGTCGGTTTGAACATTTGGTTAAGGAGTGGGGAGATTTAGAGTTCGATTATCAAAAGGAGCATTATTTTGTTAAAAAATAAAACACCCGCGGGCTGGCCCGGCCCGGCCTAGCCCAACCCAGGCCACGGGCCTAATATTTTCAGCCAAAAAAAACTGGGTCATTTTGGCCCACCCCAAATTTGTCCTGGCTCGTTGTCAGCCCAGCCCGTTTGGGTTGGGCCCACCCATTTGCCAAGTCTACGTGTGTGTTACGTGTGTGTGTGTGTGTGTGTATATATATATATATTATATTTTATTTAAAATTTTCGTTTTATTAGAATATTTTATTTTATAGTACTGCATAGTGTTTACATAGTATTGCATAGTGCAACATAGTGCTACATAGTAAAAATCATGTGAAAATCAAAATTCGGCCGAAGAAGCGCCCATGAATATGGTTATTGTGCGTTCATGATTTTTTTCTTAAATAGTACCCTGTCATTTTCCTGTAAATAGGATGCACAGTTTAGAATTGAAAATCACACCAGAATCAGAGAATTCTTCTTCTATAATATTGAGTGTATTTCTTTTGAGTTTAAGGAAGCTTTGAGTGTAGGAAACAGTACAAGTTTTTTTCAAGAGTATCCCGGCTATACCATTCAGAAGTACTCTCCTTTTAAGGGAAGAGATATTATTTTTGTTCAATATTCGTAAGTGTTAGGTTTTGTGAAAATCAAAATAGCAATCAAATTGCAAAAATAGCGGAAGCATAATAAAATCAGATTTTAAAATTTTTCACAAACTAATTACCCGGATCATTCTTTATGCATATTATTAATTAAAACGAATAACAAGAAATTATGGAATCATACCCTTGTAGATACGAGCTTCCACAGGCACGAATTCACCTCATACTTCTCCGCGATCTCCTTGAATCTCCGGGTAGATTCCTTCCTTTGATCAATGTTAGCCACCCAAGTGTATGGCCTCTAGAGATGATCCACCAAGGAAGAACAATTTTTAAGAAGAAGGGTGTATTGGCTGAAATCCTAGTTTTTCCTATCTCTATAGAAAAAGGGGGCGTACTCTTCAACAATTAAAATTACGTATATCTGATATAAGATTCCTCTTATAAAGATATCAGGTAACCATATTAAAATAAGGTATTATTTTTTTAATTAAACTCTTTTAATTAAATGGGTTCCCTAATCCTATTAGGGATAATTAATTAAACTTCTTTAACTAATTTTCCCTCCTAATGTTATTAAGAATAAATGAGAGTGCTTATATTAAATTAATTTCTAATCTCTTTTAGAAATTAAAATAATAATAATAATAATAATATTAATAAGACTCCTCTTATTAATTTATATTTAATATTTTTAAAATATTAAATAATAAATATTAAGCTATTTAATTTATTCTATCACCATAGATTAAATTAAATATACTTAACATATTATTACGATTATGCCATTAACTTCTTAAATAATTATTCTTCCTTTTATGGTGTGACCCTTTAGATTCTCCATATTAAACCGGTTGTGAATAAATCAATTAGAACAATTTTAATTTTATTTAAATAAATAAATTAAACGATTAATTTATTTAAATAAATAATATTTATTCTACAATAGGGATAAGTCTCCCTAGCGATCAACGACTTTTCAGATAATATAAATTTCAACATTAATCAATAAAGAACCTTTGAGTTAATAGTTACCGTACAATTCAATCCTTCCACTATACAATGTCCCAATTAAATATAAGACATGGAATTACAGTCAAGTCTTATTTTATTTAATTATATGTATTTCGATTCCTAAATGCACACCTCCTAATGAATGCAAATTAAAAACTACTTTCTAATTTCATTCCACCTTGGCCAAGGATTCCTGGATTGTCATTTATCGAATCACATAGGACATTTCTCTTCTTTTACTAGAAGTGATAGATTCTTTATTGATCATTCATTATCTTTATAAATAACTTATTACACCCAAGTATATCCTTTGATATACTCTAAGAGTCTTAAGGAATAAGTCAAAGTGTAATTCATTATATATAAGATACTATAATGATCTTAAGTCTAAGGATCATTTGTACTACTATCACTACAGGAATTCCTATTGACAGACAAGTAAAACTCCATTAAGGTAAATGATATCATTTCTTTCATATTCGTAAAAGAGATATCGTTTCTTTTACATTTATAAGTGATATCACTTTCTTTTATACTCCTAAATCTAAACTTACTATGGTAAGTATTGCTTCTATAATTCTTAAAATGAATAGAAATTCCTTAGAGGTTTGCGCTTCATCTAGTATCATTTCATTCACCTAAATCTTTTTATTGAATTTTAACCGTTATCTTTGAAATATGAATCTTGAATATCATTCTTGAACTTGATTCCACATTTTGGTCATTATGTTGACAATTTGGACATTATTGGATTCTTAACAAATTAAATGTTAAACCTCGAATGTTTATTCTTTTATCTCATTATTCATACAAACTCTGTTCATTCTTTATATTATTGTTACTTGTACTAATCATCAAAGAATCAAGTTTGAAAGTAGTATGCACGCAAACCAATCATATTTGATATGATGTTACATATACTTTGTAATCTTTTTTATTTATTAATAAAATAATTAATTTATTAAAAATATTTTAATTTATCTACATGGTGCTGTTATATTAAATGTGATAAACCTATAGTTTTGAGCAATGCTTTTAGAATCATGATTATGATCATGCTAATGAGATCTAAATCCTAGATAGCTCATAAACTAAAATCGTTCCTAATCCTTGGATTACTAAAAAGGGGATTAGTGAATTCAGATAGATTGGTACATACGTTGTCTGCTCTTAGGAAGAGGATGATTGATCTTATAATTATTTATGTGGAGACACTAAAGCAAATATGTAGGTGCTTATTAGAGAATAAGTTCACTGAACGTGGCTCGCTAAAGGAATACCTAATGAAGTTTTACGCGCCTGTCAATAGAAATTCATGTAGTGATAGTAGTACAAGTAATCATTGGACTTGATATCATCATATTATCATGTGTATCATGAGTTATGCTTTGACATATTCCTTAATACCCTTAGGTATATCAAAGGGTACGTTTGAGTATAATAAGTTGTACATGGAGATAATGAATGATTAACAAAAAATCTACCACTTCTGGTAAAAAGAGAGAATGTCTTATATGATTCGATAAATGACAACTCAATAGTCTTTGGCCAAAGCAAAATGAAATTAGAAAAGTGTTTCTAATTTGCATTAATTAGAGTTGTGCATTTGAGAATCAAAATACATATAATTAAATAAAATAAGAATTGACAGTAATGTCATGTCTTATATTTAATTAGGACATTGTATGGTATAAGGATTGAATTGTACGCTAACTATTCACTGAAACGTTCTTTTATGATTAATTAGTGTTGAAATCTATATTATTCGAAAAGTCGTTGATCGCTAAGGGGGCTTACCCTTATTGTAGAATAAATATTATTTATTTAAATGAATTAAATAGTTTAATTTATTTATTTTAATAAGATTAAAATTGTTCTAATTGATTTATTCACAGCCGGTTTAATATGGAGAACCTAAAGGGTCGCACCGTAAAAAGAAAAATATTTATTTAAGAAGTAAATGACATAATCGTAATAATATATTAAGTATATTTAATTTATGCTATTGGTGATAGAATAAATTAAATAGTTTAATATATATTATTTAATATTTTAAAAATATTAAATATAAATTAATAAGAGGATTCTTATTAATATTATTATTATTTAATTTTTAAGTGGTTTAAGAATTAATTAATAAAAGTACTCTCATAAGTTCCTAATTGGATTAGAAATCTAATTAATTAAAAGAGTTTAATTAATTATAATAAAACCCTATTCCTAAATAGTTTGGGAGAGTTGCCTATATCTATAAATAAGAGAAGTCTTATTATGGGTTAAGGTTATACAGTTAGACAAACTTCCAATAGTTGGGAGAGTACTGACATATTTTCTGGATAGAGAAAATTAGGGTTTTGCCAAACACATATCTTCTTAAATACGTATTATTCTTTGGTGGATCTCCTTTAGAGGCAAAACACTTGGGTGGCTTGCATTGATCTAAAGAAGTGATCTCATCGGTGGAATTCAAGGAAAACGCGAAGGAATTGGAGGTGAACTTGTACCCGAGGAAGCTTTGATCTACGAGGGTATGGTTCTATATCTTAATCTCTTTCGTTTAATTGATAATTGTGCATAAGGATGATCATGGTGATGATTTGTATAAAAATTTAAAATATGAATTTATCGCGCTTCCGCACTATTTATGTAATTTGATTGCATGTTCGCGCTATATACAAACCTAAAAGTGGTATCAAAATCAAACTTGTGTTAATTATCGATTATGATAATTCCATATATGTGTGGTATGCGATTGAGTCGATTTTCTGGGCCAAAAAAAAAATCTGGTTCTGCGATGCAACGCGGTCGCGCCGCTCCCAATTTATTTTGAAACGCGGCCGCACCCAAACCCAAAAAATGTTTCTGGGGTTGCAGTGTGATCGCGCTGGTTCCTAGTGTGTCCTGGGCGTGACCGCATCGGTCTCCAGATTTTTAATTTTTTTTAATTATTTCAATTAAGGTAAAAGGTTTATTTTGAATTGAATATTATTAAAAATAAAAGTTTTAACTTGGAATTGGATTCCACGTTAACTTGAATAAAGGTGTTTATTTATATTTGGAATATGATTCTATGTTTCCTAGAATAAAGGAGTTTATTCATATATAAAATAGGATTCCATGTTTCCTAAAAATAAAGATATTTATTTTGATAAGGAATATGATTCAACATATTTTATTTTTTCAGTAATTTAAGTTAAAATAAAAGAGTTTATTTTAAACTTGAAATTGGAATCCTTGTTAATTAAAATAAAGGAGTTTATTTTTATTTGAAATTTGATTAAAAATAAAGTAATTTATTTTTATTCAAAATTGGATAAAATAAAATAAAAAGTTTATTATGATTTAAATTTTGATTAAAATAAAGGAGTTTATTTTGTTTAAACATTGGATTTTTAGTAAACTTTTAATTGCCCATTAAATGATATCAATACATATATGAAATGGTTTTCTTATTCATGAGATGAATGCTATTTATTAATGCATATGGTGATATGTATGATAATAAATAGGGTTGATTATGGACTATTGACCCATGGATGATTGTATTTTATTTTAGTTGAATGCTTGAATGAATGAGTTTTATAAATGGGGTTTGCGTACCTCGTCTTCTCTAATCAGTGTTTCCATTTATTGTAAATAGTTTATGTAATATGACTAGTTAGAATTACTTGAAGAATTAGAGACCAATGAGCAAGGAGCGCTTGAAAATCTGTTTGTAATGGAGCTTGGGTATAAATGTAATACTTATATTTAAATTTTATTCTTGCACCCTAGGTTTGACCGTTTAGTTTAATTGGTGGCTTTAGTGAACCAAACTAGAATAAAAATTCATAATCAATTCGGGTAGAATATTGTATTCTATAGGTGCATGCTTAGTATATATATATATATATATGTTGTGTGTGTGTGTGTGTGCATACGCGCTAAACAAGATGAAAGAAATGAATAACAAACCCCATAAAGAAATTATATTAAGTTGTAATGTTCAAAGATATTTGGAATATCAAACGTTGCCTTCTAGCATGATAATAGAATATTTAATATTTAATATGAGTTGTGCACACACAAGGAAAATATTAAATATTTAAGATGTTGCTTTATTATATTGGATGTTTATAAGGAATTAAACATTATCGCTTTGTTGTGCACACACAAGAGCTATAATTTTCTTTTCACTTGTATGAAAATGCTGGGTCTAACTTAACTTAGATTATTTTAGTTCGGATGTGTTGTGTGCACACTGTAACGATTGAGAAATTTTATAATTAATTTAAATATTTATTGAATTAAATAAATATTTTAAATAATTTATTTATTGAGAAAATAAATAATTGATAAAATTGTGGTGCAATAATTTAGTTAAGTGTATATGTTAACTAAATTGATTAATGGTAATTTTATTATTTGAAGATTTAATTTAATAAAATAATTAAATTAAATAAAATGATGTTCTAGTCTAATTTAATAATTAAATTAGATATATAATGATTTATTAAGTATAAAGTATAATTATAATGAAAATTATAATTATAATTGTAAGCTATTTAAATTAACTAAATTAAAGTGTGACACAAGGAACTATATAATATAAGTGTTATAAAAATAATTTAGAAGGGGGGAGTTTTGTGTAAACCAAACAAAGTCTTTTGGCTTTTGGTTAATGTAACAGCCAAAAACTTTTGGCTAAATAAACTGATAACTACGTTTATCAGTGTTTGAGCGCTCAGTTGGGGTTATATCACGTATTCTCCTAAAGACTAAGAATAGAGAAAGAGGGAGTTTGGTGAGGAAGAGAGAAAACACAGTGAGGTTGAGGGAGAAATTTTCTGTAATTTTGTCAAGAAGAAAGAGAAAGACTGCTAAAGCTTTGTGATCATCTTGCGAAAATCAAGTATTGAATGTATAAAAACCTAAATTTATGTTCTTAATTTCTAATATAGAATTGTGTGAATTTGAATTAGAATTGTTAATTAGTTGATATAATCAATTGGTTATCATCTACAAATGGTTTTAGTAAGAGAATTCATGAAAATTATGTTTGTGTTCTTGGGTTTTCTTGGGGAAAAGGGAAAGAATTAGTTGATGATTTGTTAAATTAATTGTTATTTGTGTTGAAGATGGTTTAAAATATGTTATATGTTGCTTTCATTTGGTTTTGGAGTATCAAATTCATGAAAATTGGGTTTGTAGTAGAAGACTTTAAAAACAGTGTATATATGTGTGGAAATGGCTTAACTAAGTCCAAATTTTGATGTCCAATACTTGATAGAATTTATAAATTTGTTGTGGATTGTGATAGTACATTAAGAATTGAAAACAACGTAGTTGGAATGGTGTCAATTGGTTAAGAAACGAAGTTTTGGCAATCGAATTCGCTAAAAATATTAAAATATGAAGAAATTGGAAAAAATATGATTTTGATCCTTAAAAGTTAATTATATATAATGTTTATGTGGATAGAATTAGGAAAAGCATGCTTGTTGATGTTATTACAAAATTTTAGTTGTTAGGTTTTGTGAATTTCTGTGGAAATTGGAAAAATTGGAGTGTGCTGTGAAACAAGGCTGTAATTGCAGTTTCTGTCTGTGTACTAGCGCAGCTGCGCCAGTACCAAAGACAGAAACGACGCAGACGCAGCTGCACCTGTTGGGTTTTTGGAGTCGAGCACCAGCGCAGCTGCACCGGTGCTAAGGCTTGGGGCTGCGCAGCTGTGCCGTGCCTTGAGCAGAGACAATATGTGTTGGTTAATTGTAGACTATAATACTAAGACCTAATCTAGTATGGTATGCATGATAAAGGTGTTAAAACATAATATAAGATACAATAACAGATGGTTATGTGTGATGATACCAAAAAGTGAAGATTTTAAATGATCACTTGAACAAGTTATGTAATGTATAAAAGTTGATGTTTACAAGAGTTGGAAGTGAATGATAAAGCTTATATTAGGCGATAGTGAGATTTCAGTTTTGTAAGGGTGGTTAACCAACATGATTAGACATTAGGTTAAAGGTTATGGCTTAAATGGTGGGTTGAACTTATAAAGCTAATGATAATATAACTAATTGGTATGGTGATTTCAATGGTATGTGTAGGGTAATTGGCGAACGTTATTATACTTCTGTAGCTCACACACGAGGCAAGTTCCCTAACTTCATTCTTTTTATAATGAATGCACGTTTCATAACTATGTTACCTTTTGTTGTCATGCAAGCTTTCTTATTTATCATTATGCAAGTTCTTAAATCTTATATAAAGTTGAGCAAGCCTATTGATTCTATCTTGTGTATGATTATGCAAGCTATTGTAATCTAATTCGTTACATCGAGTGAGTTCCACTTTCCTAATTCTTGTTATTACTAGTCAAAGCATATATTATTTAAATTCATTATTTCAAATGACGTTTTCCTAACTCTTTTGGACGTACGTTGGACGTACGCTTTGCATATACACCATGTCTATTCAATTGTATATCGTTGCTATTCAAACTTTGACCTAAATAACATTGTTCGATTCTATATTATTGTGTTGAACCTTCATATAGCAAGCAAACTCTTGTTGGTTGGACTAATTTATAATTGAATAGTGTTCTAAAATTCTAGAATCACTGATAAGCTAGTTCCAAACTAAACTTCCTTTAGTGCGGAAATCTTAAATTCAAATTGAGATGAACAACCTTGATATAGGGGATTATGTACGTGTTAACGTTTAGATGTTTGTGCACAATACATGGTACAAAGAGTTGATCCTCCCAAGTACGCAAGGAAGGATCTGTACAGTCTAAATGACTATTAAGGTTGAGGTAATAATACCTACTTATCAGGGACATAGTTCGTGGTCTTAAGACCCTCAGATATAAATCTTGAACTTGTTTTCTATTTTGATTCGTAGAACAAGTTCACCATTATTCAGCATTCGTTGTCCAAACTCATGTTGTTATTATTAATCTTAATAATAGTGGGCATTTATTTGCTCACTCTTGCAATTAACACTGCAGCTAAAGTTGAGAAAGTCGATGAGCCATCTTCTAGCAAAGGAAAGGGTAAGATGTCCAAGTGTTGAAGACTTATTTGAATTTATTTAAATGAATCATGTTATAAGACTTATGATAAATTATGATGTATTCCACATACTTATGTAATTGTTTAAGGTTAGATTTCCTGGGATTGTTTTAGGTTGATGTAACCCTTTAATGGGAAAGATTATTGTTTAAGTTATTTAAATTATGTCTTTATCCTTTATTATGGGTAGTTAGATGTAATAGTTTTGGATAGTGAGCACCAAATCCTATGGGAATAGAGTACCCAAATTTGGGGGTGTCACAGGTTGGTATCAAAGCTTTAGGTTATGAATCTTAGGTCGGAAAACCTTAGGAAGTAACCTTTAAGGAGACAGAAAACTTAGTGGTGATAAACTCATATCGAGTTGTAAGGAATGAATTGAGGAAATTCATTAAGAGATAAACAATAAAAGACTTTATGTGCTATGTGTTAATAGCTTATGTACTCGCGAGTATCGAAGAATGTGACATAATAAATAAAACTTAAAAATATTTTGTTGTCAGGATGTCTAACGTTGGAGGATCCAGTCCAGCTAGGGAAGTGATACCTCAGATACCTAGAGATGAGGAGCCCTGAGATGTTCATGTGGTTCGGGAATAATTGATTCAGAGGGAGCCTTCTCTGTTGGTCACTGAGGAAGAGCAGGAGGATGAACCTGTGTCTGATCCTGAGGAGGAGAACTCTGAGGAGATAGAAGTGGAGGATGAGGAAGAGGATCCTGTGGAGTTTCCACCAAACTCCATATCTGCTGAGATGTATGATGCACTGTATGACCGAAATATAGAATTACAAGATATACTACTAGAAAATCAGCCTATAGCGACGGTCAGCGACCTTCGTTATAGATGAAAAGACCGTCGCTATATCCTATAGCGACGGTCAGCTACCGTCGCCAGATAAGTCGTTGCTGAAATCTATAGCGACAGTCTTTTCTCCTATAGCAACGGACAGACTGTTGCCAGAAAACATTTCAAAAATGCGCATGAATTTTTTTAGCAACGGTCAGGCAATAGCTATAGCGACAGTCGCGACCATCGGTATATGTGTTTTTGGCGCGAAAGGTTTCGGTCTACCGCGACGGTCATGAACGACGCTATAGATGTTTTGGCGCCAATAATTGATTGTCTATAGCGACGGTCCTGACCGTCGGTATATGTGTTCCAGATTTTTAAAAATAATTGCTGTTATTACACAATATTTCTTATTTATTTTACCTGTTAACAAGTACAATTACATTCAAACCATACCATCCAATCTGAATATAATATTTAAAACTAAAAGAACAAAACAAATAAAGTCTAGTATTTAAAATTACAAATTAATGTATAATATCATCTAAATACACATAACCATCCAAAATACTGTCAAAACAATACATAACAAGCAGCATATCTAACATATTTTCATCCAAAATAGTGTTACATCTAACATATCTCTAGCAGCACGAGACATGTCACAGGTCCTCTATAGGATTATTTGATCCCCTAATATCACCATTATTTTCTTCTGTGGATCGATCCTACAAATTAATTGTCAAGTGAACTTGTTAATCCATACAAACAAAGTGATAGAGCAATAATTTTAAGTATAAGTGGAGTGAGAGAGCAACACCTGATTGTTGGAATGAGCATTTGGAATTGACGATTTCTTCATAAATTCTGTCATGATTGATAACATAAGCATCAATCATCATCAGGAAACGGTTTAGTGGAACAAAAAAGAGAGGTTCAACAGGCAATAATTTGACAACACATGCTATACCTGTCCATAAATCTATAGAGACCCAAAAGCAAAAGCTAGAAACTTTTATTCACATTTGACTACAAAGTCTAAAAACTTGACTTGCTAATGGAAACCATTTAGATCAGATATATAGCCTGGAACTTGCTTTGTAATCGAAAGACATAAAGATGCAAGTCAGCTACCAAAGGCAAGAACTTCTGTCAGGCCAAGGGTAAACTGGGCAACAAGAGAATAACTAGTATGTTCTAGTAGCAATACTTTTTGTGTGTAAGCTTGTGAGCACATGCATAAATTAAGATATATAGATATAAAATTAGTGGAGTACTACTCCATTTGAATTTGTCAGACTCAACTCAAGAGATAGATTCTCTTTCTCTTTAAATATTTGAAGCTAAAAACAGGCTACATATATCAAGAATACAATACAATATATGCAACTTTATGTTGAATCATAAAGTGAGAAAAAGATTATAAATAAAGAGAAAACCCAACAAGTCAAGGTGCTTCGCTTCACTCGTTGCCCTTAAAAGGGGAAGCACAAACACACATGATCAAAGTATCATATATATATATATATATATATATATATATATATATATATATATATATATATATATATGTGTGTGTGTGATATATATATACATATATATATATATATATATATATATGTGTGTGTGTGTGTGTGTGTGTGTGTGTGTGTGTGATTACATGCATTGGATTGGACAATCTATCTCTAGAATATCTTTTTATGTATTGTGACCCAGTTCGCTCTTTTCCATCTCTTATCATCCTTTCTTATTTTCAATCGAAGCTCAAGAGAATATACACACATGGAACAACAACAACAACAACAACAACAGGACAATATAGAATAAAGAGTTAAAAAAACCCCATTGTTTGAGGATTGATAAATGCGTACCACATTCGAGGATGCTCCCGGTAAAGTTGAGTTATCACTTCGAGTATGGGACTGTATATACATATCCGCTCGATCAATCTCTTTTTTATTTATTTGATACTACAAATAAAACAAAAAATAGTACATAATTCATGAAATACTCTATTCATAGAAGTCTAATACATGATTAAAGACAAAAATATTGAAATATCATCAAATATTACCAATTCATGCTTCTTTTTTGAAATTGATTTAGTGCCCAATGTATGACCTACCAACAATTTTTTTCGATTTTCACAATTTTTTGTTGCTATATCCTACATTGCATGTATTTATAAATTAATAATAATATATAACAATAAGTAAGAATTGATAATACATAAAATTAGAATAAACACAACCTGTGCATCATCAGTTAGCCAATAATCAACCAACGTAGCCCATTGATTAGGATTTACTCGATCATTGTTGATAGTATTCGCTATAGATTTGGCACGGTCACTAGGCACAAAATTATTACTCTTTAAGTTAGACTTCCAATCTCTCCACCTATTGTTCATGATAGCCATCAATTCTCTTTTAGCATTGGGGGTGATCTGTGGTAAATCGTTTCTATAAAAAACAAATTTACACATATATTAAATTACCTTCAAAGTGCTTAATGTCAAATTCTATAAAATGCTATGATTAATAACCGGAATTTCATCCCAAGCGCTTGTCATGTTGGCCTCTGACATATTGGACCATGTTGGAGTACTTATTGGAAAAAATTCTCCATTGCGAGGAAGACACCCGAGAAAGGTTTTTAACTTATTGGCCTCTCCCCCAACAGGTTGACCATTTGAATCATAAATTACTTTCTTGGGTGCATCGATATTTGACCATAACTTTGCTCCCATCGTTGGTCTACACTTCCTCTTAGGTCGAGAACCTAAAAGAGAGGAAGAATCAAGATATATGAACTGAAATATAACATGAAGTTCAATAGAAAGGAAATGAGGTAATAGTACAAGTAAATCCCAAAAACTTACTCTTTTTCAATCCGCAGCTGAAATATCAGAAAAGAGCAAGAAACCACATGGAAAATAAGATGACACTCTTTAAACTCACTTTACACATAGCAAATAGTACATGAAATCTTACTTTTGCTATCTCATGGCATGGCTATACCTTGGAATCATTTCTAGCAAGCAAATCTTGGCCCAACATAAGGTTGTTACTGCCTAGCATGGTCAATCTTCTTAAATCACCATGACAGACCCCGTTTACATAGTAAATGTATATGAAATTCTTATTTCCTCAAGTTTAATATTCTATTTCATTTTTCCCTTTCAAAAGTCATTTTAGTGCAACCCTTTTTGGATGATTAAGGCTGAGCTCCAACTAAAAGTCCTCACTTCCTTATTACTCTGCTGTAGAACTGCAATAGAGGTGATTTTTCATGCAAGCTTGAAGAATTTTAGGAATTTTTTTGTTAAGCTCTTAGCTCTTAGTTTCTGACAGGTATCTAGCCTATATAGCAATGTATTTTTTTTAATGGTTGGACAACTAGTCAAGCAAGTTTAAGCCAGGGCTCAACCTGGCCTGTTAGACACAGAACCAGTTTGGCCTTACTTGGCTACACTTTACAAGCTTCCTTTTGAGGTCATGGGGTTCACCTTAATAATCAAGTCTACTTGTCATATCTGCATCTTCCCTTGAAAAGGAAATAAAGAAAACAAATACAAAACTGCTCTGTAAATCTTCTTAATATGTTTAGCATTGTAGTTTGGTTTAATTGCAAATCCTTGTAATGATATGTGCTCCCTAACCTTTCTTTTCCTCATTAAAAAGTATATCAGGCCAAAGCATAAGGTTTTCTTTGTCAAGGAGAGTAACATAAAATTGAGAGATTGAAAAAATGAATAGACAATGAACACATTAAAGAGGCTCTGAAGTCTGAACACTTCTCAATATTGTAATTCTAAACCCTTAAATGAGTAACATGAGTGGTTGGCCTTCTGTATAATAAGATCAATTCCTTTAAATTGCATAATTAAATTCAAGTGTATGTATCCAGATCCTCCTTTAGATAAATTAGCTGTAAGAGCAAGGACCAAGAGATTTCTTTGCATTTCCCTATGGGCTATGACACTGTTAATCGGCTTTAGTCTACTTGGGTCACATGATACCTTTTTTAGCTAGCAAAGTATACCACAAATCAGTTTTACTATTTTGACTCATGAGCACACAAATCACATAGCATATGAACTTCATTTTCTTTGATAACCATTACTCTTGCTAAACTTTATATACATTCTACCATTTTTAACATAAATTATAATCAAGGCATGAGCTTATTGAGGTATAGAATAATAAGGTTTCTCTAGTTCATAATCATAGCCCCATTACTAGGGTCTTATACATGAAACTAACATAGCTATCACAAGTTAATCTAAGCCATGTTACATTTTAGCATAGAAGCATAATTGGAAGCATTTTCTTACTATAATTGCATATAGACATGACCTTGGACTTGATTATGGTAGCCATCTTATTAACATATATACCTGGGCTCCTAATTGATGAAAGATACATATAACATTTCACAAATATATATTATGATTACAAGTATTATGTTACAACAAACTTGCAAGAAAGATGAAACATAGGCAAAACAATTTTCTTTTTTTAGACTATATTTAAGGTCCCTACTTTTCAATACAAGCATTATCACTTCATGTTTGTGCTGTGACACCCCCAAATCCGCTTACTTCATTCCCACAGGATTTGGTGCTCACTATCAAAAATAATTACATCTAACTACCCATAATAAAAGATAAAAACATAAAATAACTTAAACAATAATCTTTCCCATTTAAGGGTTACATCATCTCAAAAACAATCCCAGGTAATCTAACCTTAAATTATTACATAAGTTTGCGGAATACATCATAAAATAAAACAAATCTTATAACATAATTCATTTAAATAAATTCTCATAAATCTTCAACACTTGGACATCTTGCCCTTTCCTTTACTAGTAGATGACTCATCGACTTTCTCAATTTTAGTTGCAGTGTTAAATGCAAGAGTGAGCAAACAATTGCTCACTGATATAAAGAGTAGTAATGATAACAACATGAGAATGAACAGCGAACGCTGAATAATAATGAACTTGTTCTACAAATCAAAAATAGAAAACAAGTTCGAATTTAATATCTGAGAGTCTTAAGACCACGAACTATGTCCCCGGTATTTAGGTATTATTAACCAATCTTAACAGTAATTTAGACTATATAGACCTTTCTTTACGTACTTAGGGGGGTCAGCCCTTTGTACCATCTATTATGCACAAACATCTAAACGTTACACGTACAAAATCCCCTATGTTAGGGTTGTTCGTCTCAGTTTGGATTTAGAATTTTTGCACTAAATAAAGTTTAGCTCGGAACTAACTTATCAGTGATTCTAAAATTTTAGAACACTATTCCATTATAGACTGGTTCAATTAATAAGAGTTTGCTTACTACTTGAAGGTTTAATACAACAATGTAAAATTAAATAGACATAGTATGTGTGCAAAGTACCACATTCAAAAGAGTTAGAACAATCTCATTTGAATCAATGTATTAGAACAACATATACTTTGAATAACAATATCAAGACTTAGGAAAATGAAACTCGCTCGTTGTAACGAACTAGATTACAAGAGCTTATACAATCATACACGAGATATAATCAATAGGCTTGCGTAGCTTCAATGTAAAATTTAGGAATAGAAAGCTTGCTTGACTTAAAGATAACATAGCTATGAAACTTGCTCAATAAAAGTTTAGGATAAGGAACTTGCATTCATTATAAAGAGAATGAAGTTAGGAAACTTGCCTCGGGTGTAAGCTACATAAATATAATAAACGTTCGCCAATTACCCTACATATACCATTAGAGTCACAATACTAATTAGTTATATTAACATCAATTTCATTAGTTTAGTTTTCATTTTAATCAAGTCTATAATCCTTAACTTAGGACTTGATTATCCTACTCATTCACGCAACACGAAACTGAATTCTCAATTACATCATAGTATATGACATGGTGATTGCAAACCAATTCCAATTCAATTGACATCACATTACGAACTTTCACAACTTACAAATTCATAATTTATAGTTTCAACGTTGTGATTACCACATGTTGTTATGTCTTATAACATGTTTTAGGGTCATTAAAATAAGTTAGGTTAGCATTTCCAAAGTTATGCTGCCGCGCGCGCCCGCGCCAAGAGGCAGTGCGCCTGCGCTCGGCACCAGAAACAGTTTTTGCAAAACACAAAATCAGACTCTGTTCTAGGCCAAAAAATTCCAATTCCACAAAAATTCATCAAACTCAACATCTAAGACTTTGCAATAATATAGTTAAGCGTGCTACTCTTCATTCTAATTATATAAACATTACATATACACAAATTTGAAGAATCAAAATCACAATTTTCTAAATTTCTTCAATTTTAACACTTTTAGCGAATTCGATCGCCACGACTTCATTGCTTAACCAATTAACACGATTTAAACTACTTTATTTTCGTTTCTTAACATATTATCACAATCCAACATCAAATTGCAGATTACATCACATATTGGACAAGAAATTTTATATTTTCTTAAGCCATTTTTTATGCATAAACACTATTGTTACAATTTCTTTCCCACAAAGCCAATTTTCACGAATTTGATAACTAATATTTAACTACAGATGATAAGCAATCAATTTATCAAGAATATACATATATATAATCAACATATGAAACAACAATTCAACAAAAATCCATTATAGAGAACTTTAAATTATAAACTCCAACGTGA
Source organism: Panax notoginseng (assembly GCA_016801055.1). Lineage (NCBI taxonomy): Eukaryota > Viridiplantae > Streptophyta > Magnoliopsida > Apiales > Araliaceae > Panax > Panax notoginseng. Next base: position 51,757,856 of record CM029022.1, read on the forward strand.
AAATTTAGGAATGAGTTATACCTTGAATTTCCTACTAGCAAGATAATAGAATCCTTCCTCAACCCTTAACAATTCGCAGAGATTACACTCAAATTCTCTCTAACCCTCTGTGTTTCTCCTCTTTGTATTTCTATGTTATCAAGCCTTAGGGAAAAATAAGACGCGTAACCCACATATAACTAACTCCCACGTTCTTCTGGTAAAAAAACAAAATGGTTTGCGTCAGTTCAAATAAGCCAAAGGCCACAAGGCCTTGTTTGGCTAAACACATTTCCCCCCCTATTAGATTGTTTTAATAATATTTTGTTATATAGTTTTTATTTGTCACACACATGTAACCAATTTAATTAACTTACACTTATAATTATAATAATTATAATTCCCATTATAATATACTTAATAAATCATTACATATCTAATTTAATTAATAAATTAGATCAAAACATCATTTTATTTAATTTACTTATTTTCTTAAGTATTAAGCAATTGATTTAATTTAATTATTTCCTTAAATTAAATCCTTCAAATAAAAATTACCATTATTCAATTTAATTAACATTAATCAATTTAGTTACTAAATTCTTGCATGCCAATTCCATCAATTATTTATTTTCTCAATAAATAAATTTATTAAAATATTTATTTAATTCAATAAATATTTAAATTAAATACAAATATTTCTCGATCGTTACATTCTTCTTTCCTTAAAAGGATTCTGTCCCCAGAATCACGACTCAAAAAATATACTGTCCCCATAATCACGACTCAAAAAATTTATTCGTTACATTCTTCCCTCCTTAGCAGGATTCTATCCCTAGAATCGCTATACAAGATCAAGCAAATAACTTAGGATAATTTCTGATCATAACGTCTTTAAATTCCCACGTAGCTTCTTCAGCATTGTGGTTTCTCCAGATTACTTAAACAGAAGGTATCACTTTATTCCTTAGTACTTGCTCTTTTTTGTCAATAATTTGAATAGGGACTTCTTCATATGTTAAGTTTTTCTCAAACTGTAACGGCTAATATTCTATAACATGTTTATAATCAGGCTTATATGGCCTTAATACGAATACATGAAAAATAATATGAATATGCTCTAACTTTGGAGGTAAAGCTACCTCGTACGCCACTTCACCAACTCGTCGAAACACTTCAAAAGGTCCTATAAATCTAGGACTTAATTTCTGTTGGTCGTTTTATCGATTAATATATGTGTACAAGTATACATGGTCAACAAGTAATAAAGAGTAAGTAAAGTATCGTTCCCATGGAAAATTAACTAATAAAGTTCACCAAGCACTAACCCGTAACCGTTTCAGTCTTATTTAAATAAATGATTTAATATTTTATATTTAAACTGAGAAATTAAATGAACCTAACTATTTCCAGAGTAAAACTAGATAATGAAGACCTGAGATCACAATTTCATCTATTGACTCATTCAAATTCACACACTTCATGTTAAGCCAAATTACTTGCACTGGATTGCTAGTCGAGAACACGAAAGTAAAGTACTGTCATATCTCAACGTACCATACTCATATTACATATAATCCACAATTGATCGAATACACATGAACACCCACATTACCTAAACCACTATATGTCTATGTGATTTACAAATAATTAGGGTTTAAGCCCAAATTCTCAAATGACTACAAGCGATGCCTTGGTATATGTCTATCCTAAGCACGAATCATATATTCCATCACCATGTAGAATATACAAACACAAGCTATCAAGATCAAATCTAAACCCATACTCCGTCTTTCAAGTTTATATGGGTTATCACAGTAATTGATGGCCAATCAACTAAGCAAATAAGCATGAATCTTAATAGACAATCGCATAACAATCAATAAGGCTAACAATGAAGTATGTCAAAATAAACTAGGCAATAGATTCCATTACAATCTCAAAATAGAGTTTAGCTCATCATAGAATCAAACTCCATAATCCACAATTGATTATACATTAAGAAATAAAGATAGAAGTAAAGAGAAGTTAGGGAATTGGGAATGCAAATATGACCTCTCTTGCTCCAATTCTGAATTTTCTATGCTCTCCAATTGCTTCAATCTTCAACTCTAATCAACTCTAGAAATCACTACTCTAATCTACTCTAATCTAATATGGAAATTAAAGAGAAGAAAGCAATACTAGCTACGTGATCCCCCAAGGGGTGGAATATCCTTTACATCATGAAAATACGTCTAATATATAAGCCCTAATTGAACCCCCCCTCTGTTACGCTTCAATTGTACTATTTAGTGAAAAGTCAGCTCTGGTTAACATCAGAAGTGGCGCGACCGTGCTGGGAATGGCCTGGAGTTCGGCGCGCCCGCGCTAAAGTAGGAAAATGCATATTTTTTGTCCAGGGACTCGCGCAGCCGCGCAGGAATTTGCGCGCCCGTGCTGCTGGTTTTCTGCTGCAGTGTCCTCTGGTAAAACGGCCATAACTTTTGATCCGAGAAGCGTTACGGAGCCTGCCACCTATCAAATCGAATCTATCGACGAGCTCTACAACTTTTATTCTTTGCTAATTGAGAAATAATGGATGGATGAAGGCTTAAATTAGATTGGAAGTGACAGCTCTGCAAATGGCCAACCAAAACATTGAAGTTTAACGTCCGTTGGTACAAATGTCATAACTCTTGCATCCGAACTCCGATTGGAATGATTCAAGATGTTCCAAAAAGCTAAGAAGATGCTCTACAACATATCCGAGTTCCAAGCCAAGAACATGAAATGAACATGAAAGCCCAAACGATGTCCGGATTGCTTTTCCTTCCGTTTTCATACCAATAGTCGCTCACACCGTTCCTAAGCATAAGATCTGCAAATGATCACGAAATGCATGAAAAGTAACTAAGAAATATGAGTATAAGAAGCTAATTCAAGTAATAGATACTAGATAAGTATGTATAAAACCTACTTATCAAATACTCCCAAACTTAAACCGTTGCTTGTCCTCCAGCAACACAACATAATGCAATCTACATGCTATGCAAGCTACGCTACTATGATAATGAATCCGCAATTTTCTAGCCATGCTGAGAATTCCAATAAGATATGCCTCAGAGAAATATCAAGATCCAAGAACAAAGCATCAAACTAAGCTAAAGGCATAATGGCATACAATCAAAAAATCTCAACCTGCTCTAGAGATGATGTGTGTGTGTGTTGTGTTCACAGATAAGCTTGACAAAGGTGAAGATTTCACATGCTATACTACTTAAGAAATAAAACTGAGGTTCAAATCAAGAACTATGCAAATAAATGAAACAACAACTACTCCAACACATCAGTACAAGCTAAGGTTCATCAAAGTGTTTATTCTGTTTTATTTTTACTCACGAGGGCGATTTTTGCACTTTCTCGCGGTGTTTTTTGATTTCTTTTCTTTTTTCCATGACTGTACAATGCCTCATTCCATTAGGCTAATAGTGCTACCCCTTAGCGAGCTTTCAACCAACGACTCCCAGACCATAAAAGACCTTAGGGCGCTAGGTGTAAAGACAATCCCCTCGGGCGTACTTGCTCAAGTAACAAAGGCCCCGAAATAAGACTAGCCACGATAATTTATTATATTTTTTCTCTTTTTTTAATATAGCAAGCATACCCATGCGTTCCCAAAGTTTAAATTTCAGTGTTTTCATAGTCAATGCTTACTTCCTACACAATTCTATCTTTAAAAATAATATTTTTATCTCAGTGATAAGTGGGATTTATACCTACTTATTGAATACTAATTCACGCGAACTATGCCCATCTCAAGTACATTTTAGTGTATTTTTAGTGCATTTCATGTTATTTTGCATTGCATTTACTTAAAACTCCTTTTGGTGAAAAAGTGCAGAAAATGGCCTGTTTTGGTGGTATTAGAGGGCACAAGGCGAATGGACGCATGAAGGCGAGGCACAAGCTGGGATATGCATGGGAAGATGATCATGTGAAGCATGGATGGACAAGCATGGATGGACAAAGGATGGAGCAGCAGAGTAAATCAGTGCAGCAACAGAATCAGAAGACACAGACTTCTAGCCGCGCTGCATAACAAGCTTGGAGACGCTCGCCCGCGCGAGCACCCGGCCAGACAACTTTACCTACTGCAAGTTGCGCGCCCACGCGAGATATACACTGGAGGGGCGCGCGGGGCCTGAAGCTGCTGATTTGTTTTATTTTATGTCTTTAATTAAAAGGGTTGTAATTGATTAAAACGATATCTGACTGGTGTCAGAGGTATCTGGGATAACTTTTGACGTATTTTTATCGTAGTAACTAGGGTTTACACCGTGAGGGAGATTCCAACGTAGAACGAAGCCAAAATGCCTACTCTTCCAATTCTTCTGGGGATTCTCTATCATTGTGAATTAGTATTATTATTTTGCTGGAATTTTATGAGGATTTGATCATTAACATTTGTTTATGTTCAACAATTGGGTTTGATCGTTCTATCCTTCATCTTTCAATTGTTTGCTTATTAACCATGTTTTACGTTGATCCCATAATGGCTTTTGGTTCAATCATGAACTAAACTCCATTATGGGATTCTAACGGATTTTAATATGTAGTTTAGTTGCATGCTTGATTGCTAAGGCTGTTTTGCATATCATATGAGATTTCTATCGTGGTTGTTTTGCATGTATGAATGTTTGATCACCATTAGTCTCAGTACTTGTATGGAATTGACAATGAACATGCAAGTATGGATTGTAATCATGATAGCATACGAATATGGGGCTATTTTATATGGCTTGTGTACTTTGTGAACCAGATAGACATATACTGTTTCACCGTGTGAGTTAAAATAAGGGCTTGTGCTTAAGTTCAGTATGATTGCAATTTCACATAGATATATAGTGATTTTGGTTATATTGACGATTACATGGAGTCTATCATCTGTGGATGCTATGTAAGTAGGTCATAGTGCATTGAAAAATGGCTATGACTCTATTAGTGCTCTTGACTACTTTCCTGTGATATGTGACACTTCTTGCATGATAGTGGTAATTAGATGAAGTATTAAATGACGTTAGGATCCCATTATTTCCAGATTTGATTTATTCCATTATTAGTCTTATTTTAATTGCTATTCGCCATTAGAGTAATTCACTAATATAGTCATTAGTCCAAGCATATAAATACAGTGATTTAATTGATGCATAGTAGTTTAAATTTGACAACTTTTTCTATGGAATCGACACTCTACTTACTTTGTATTACTTGTTAACACATGTATGCTTGCATGAGTTAGAGCTCTTTTATCAGAACTAAAAAATAGGCAACACTCAACAGGCAAACAAGTTGATCTTTAACCAACAAGCAGATATGAACACCTATGTGCTAACCGATAACATCTAAACAACAAGCATGAATCAATTCATGTATAACATTATAACTAAGCTCATGTCATCTACTAAATTCAAAAATCTATCAAAGTTCTATGTCATCATTGGCCAAATTAGAATTCAACTAACTAAAAACCTGGGATTGTGCAATGTTATGCAACTAAACAGATATTAAGCAAACAAAAAGAAAAAAAAATTTACTACAAAATTAAACTAATAACTGCTAACATGCAATTAACTATATGCAACAACTACTCACTACAAAATTAAACTAATACCTACTAACATGCAATTAACTATATGTAACAACTACTCACTACAACCAATACCCCCAACCTTGAAATGAACAATGCCCTCATTGTAATTAAAAGTGAAAGAATACTCCCCTAAGTGGCAATGTCATCTCCGTTCGCCTCCTCAAGATTCGATGGTATATCAGGCGATGGATAAGTTTGAGATAGTTTATAGCTGGAAACTGAGTGTGGGCTTCTAACTGTCCGATTGCTTGAGTCATAAATTCTAAAAATTTAGTAGTGTTTTTTTTATGACTGAGACATGGCGCGGCCGCACTATGTTTGGCTTGTAGATGGGTACGACCGCGCTACCCTGTACCCTGCCAGCTTCAATATTTTTGACTTCTGTTTGATCCTGAATGCTTATAGCAATTGGATTGAACCTGAGAGGAGAAACAATAAAACTATTATTAAGACTTACAACTATCGAACATATACTAAATATGGAAAGCATGAAGAATTAAACAGAGGAAAAGAAGTAAATGGAAATGTAAATAAGAATTAAACAAGGAGGGAGAAAGATTTGATGGGGTGCCTCCCATCTAGCGCTCGGTTTATAGTCCGTTAGCTGGACTATTTTCTTGACATCGCTATCCAATTCCCCTACGATAAGCTAATAACCCTCCATCCATTAGAACTGCAATGTGCGTAGGTAGGTTCCCCATCTTGCGAGTCTGTGAATTGAAACAACCTAGCATATTTTCTGTACATGATGCCCCCAGTTCTATTGCATAGCTAGGTGCTTTGTCCGTTGTATTTGTGAATAAATTTTTGCATTGAGGCATGAAAGATACAATGAGATTTTCTTCTTCTATTATCTCCTCCTCAGCCCACCATGGTTTGTAAGAGGCCTCATAATCGCAGAAATTCTTGCTTTGGATGTGACTACTAAGGGGACATGGGTGTGCAAAATTCACTGAATTTTTCAACTCTAACTGAGAAGGCACTTGGGGTATTATACAAGTCAGCTCATATTCTTCATTTTTCATACCCCCAGTTGTCTCTTCAATGTCCACTCCTTTCAGTTCATTCAGTGGCATGCACACTTCTATCTCTCCATCAGTTTCATCGTCCATGTTATAGCACCAATTGTTTGGAGGGCGATTATTCAAGGCTTCGAACATTTGATCCATCTGATTCTAAAGATTTTGAATTGCCCTCTCTTGCTCAATCATCTTTTCCTCAGTTGATGCTATAAATTTGAACCACAAATCTTCCAATCTTGAATTATCTTGTTCAGTTTCAAAATCTATGTATTGAGGACCATTCATTAAGGAGTTAATGAGTTGTTCCATCTGTCTGTTAAGATTTTGGCTTGATAACTCCTGACTCATCATCATCTCTTCATGGTGTGCTATGCTTTTTGACATGAATTCCTTCAACTCTGAATTTTCTTCTTGTTGCATTGGAGGCGAATATGAGAAATCCGATAGATATGTTGGACTTGGAATGCAGTCTTGGTCTTGATAGTTACAATTCCATTCATAATCTGGGTGATACCCCCAACCTTGATGATAACTGGGATAAACATAGTTGTTAAGGTAATCACCCCCAAACTGTACTTGTCCAATCCTGATGTTGCACTGATAACTCGGATGCTCGCCAGCACAATATTCACATGTAACTGCTGTAACGACCGAGAAATTCGGATCTTATTGTAAAATGATTTTATTAAATTAAATAATAATAAAATCTTATTTTATGTGTTATCAAGAAGGTTGTCGTTATATAACCTATTGATGTTAGAATGTCGTAGTATTTGAGCTACGTGGATGAATTAAAGTGTTTGAATTTCCAAGACAAAAATAAAAGTTTTCCGAGAAATTTTTCGAAGAAAACACTATTCATCGAGATTTGCTCGGGATATAATTTTGAATTTCCGAGAAATACGTAATGATGGAATAACAAGGTAAGATGAATTATATAATGAAAATCTAATTATAAAAAATGTAATATTTCGTTTGTGGACTTAATTTATAAACGTTAAGGAAGTTAAAATAGTAATGAATAAGTAATAATGGTATGATACTTAGGTATTGTACAAAAGTAATGAAAACGAGTATAATACAAAGTATTATACGAGTTTGTATGAAGGGTGAAATATCGTATATAAATTCTATATGAATTAGAATACGAAAATGATACATAAACAAAATGTATATGTATTAAGTAATGTTAATGGACTTGGAAGATTGATTAACAATTATTAAAGTCCAAGTAAATAAATTGTTAAGGCCCAAATGATTAGTTAATAAACAAGTTAGTGTTTATTAATGCAAAGCCCAAGGATTTATTTAATCCAAGCCCAAGCTAGAATCCATGAGTGGTATGACCCATGGGGCAAACCATATTTATATGGTTAGTATGTTGACCAAGTTAATGTGGTGACCAAGACTTAGGAGTAATGGCCAAGCAAAAGATAAGTGTTGTGCTAGACAAGTAATGAATAGTAAGGAGGTGATTAAAGGAGGTGGGATGATTTAATGACTAAATTACCCTAGCCTTGTAAATTCTATAAATAGAGGAAGCTTGCAAGCCATTTGTTAGTTGTTCAAGTAATCCAAACATTACAAAGTGCTTAAGTGTTAGAGAGAATAAGTTACAAATAAGTTACTTCCATAAGTAAGAAGAAGAAGAAGAAGCTACTTACCAAGACTTCAAAAGTAAGACTTCTTCTCCATTATTTTCTATCTTTACCATGATAGGTTAATAAGAAAAGTTTGGATTAAGGAACATGAATGCTAAAAAGTAAGAAGAATGAGTAAGCAATGAACTTAAGTCACATAAGTTGGTGATAAGTCATTTAAGTTAACATAAGTTATAAACTTATGTGAAAGTATTATGAACTTGTAATGAGTTTAGTAAAAGATGTGATATGGATGTAAAAGAACTTGTATGATTATATGTATCATGAATACATAAGTAAAAGTTATATGTTGAGAACATATAAGGTATGATGATTAAAAAACTTTAATTGTCATAAGTCATGAACAATGAAATATTAAGTAGTTTATAATTTGACAAGTTATAAGCTCATGAAGAAATAAGTCTAAAATCCAACAATGAATATAAGTTGTTGTAATAAGTATGTTGAGATGTTCACATGATGAATGGAATTCATTGGCAATGTGGAACAAATCATAAGAATGAAGATTTGCCAGAAATTGCACGATTGGACGATAATCGTCGAATTCGTGAAATTCTCGGAATAGAAGTCAAACTTTGTGTTTGAACTTGGAATCGTTGTTTTTCAATGGAGACAAGTCATATTTGGCATTTAAGAGTTGTAAACTCGAAAATGACCAGATTCCGACTTAGAACGAAGAAACGAGCGTTGAACGTTCACGAACGTTTATCGTTTTCGTTAAAAATAAATCAATAGGTGAATTTTTAGCAAACGAAGTCAAATAGATAAAATTCTTGCATGAATACGTAGATTACATAATTTGTGAATCGTAGGCTTTTGAATGAGCCATTTCGGACTTATAATGAAGGAGTTATGCGTCCGGGAAGTTCACAAAATTTTAAAACTGAATTTTTTTTTCTGGTGCACAGAGTTGGCGCCGCGGCGCCAACCCTAGGCTAAATGAGTCACGCCGCAGCGCGTAACAGTAGCCGAGCACACTGCAAGAGTTCGCCGCAGCGCGAACCGTAGTACAATTTGTGGCGCCGCAGCGCCATGTACAGTAAGAAAATCTTCTAGAGTGTGGCGTCGCAGCGCGGCCCATTAAGTAAGGACTCGCGCCGCAGCGCCAATCTCAGAACAAAGATAGTAATGAATGTTTCTAAGTACATAGAAAGGAAAGCTAATTGTTTTGAAAGTAAACACAACTTAAGGAATATAATGTAACTTTGTTTAAACTTTGTTAAACCTTAAGGATGTTGTATAAAAGTTGAGATAACTTAGTCGAATATAAATGCAAGGATAATGATAAACCGGAACGAATAATAACTGAATCTAATACAAAATTAGATTAAGAAGAAGGGTAAGATATAGTCATATACATACTTGATTATATGTGACCTAATGTAAGACATTATGTGATCATGTATTGTAGAGACTTGAAAGACTTAAACATAAAGTTAATTTACAGTAGCCGACGCTAAAGGCAAGTATTCTCACTCTTGTCTCAGTTCAATCTGAACAAGTTTTTGAGGTTCATGTATTCTTTCGCATGAATTAAGGTATGTTGAAGTTAAAGCCAATCCCTTGGCTAGACTTGGTAATTTATTCATCTATTATCAAATGTTGTTGTCTTTTGTCAACTACTCAATATGGATTTCAAAAGAAAACTGAAATGTTAAACAAATATTTTGTAGGTAAAACGACAGGCACGTGAGGTTGCCAAATGATTAAACGTACATACATTTAATGGATGTAGTGTTGATCAACATAGAGTACAATAGGTTGATCACCTAGAAGTACTCGTAAGTAATATCGGGCTTACGAAATTCGTTCCGGGTTGTCCTTTTTCCAAGAAAGAAGGAATGCTCGAGGTCTTTGACCGGAGTAAATGTTTTACTAAATATTGTTATGATTGTAAAACATTTTGAAAGAAAAGATGAAGTGCTATTTTGAATTAATAATAGTACTTCATTACTATTGTTCAGTTATTGAAGATATACGATTCGTATGTGTCAAGCATGTTGTTATTGAATTATTATACTTGTTGAGCTAGTTATGCTCACTCTTGCTTGAACCATATGAATGTAGCTAAGACTGAACGTCCTGAAGGATCGAAAAAGAATAAAGGAAAAGCTAAGGCAGATTGTTACGCTGTCTTGTAATAGAATAGGTCTAATATTGTAATGTAACTGATATTATGACAAAGAACCTTTGTAATGGGTATAGAACTTGGGAAATGTAAATATTACTTTAAATATATATAAGTTATGCACGTTCTTTGAGGATTTGAATTGAATGAATGTATGAATGATTGTACAGTATAGTACCATCTGTCGGGTTGGAAGATACCCGGATTTGGGGGCGCTACAAGTTGGTATCAGAGCCTAGGTTATAAAACTTAAGGGGGAAAATAGAACCTTAAGTCATAACCTTAAGAAAGAATAAAGAAGTAAAAGATGGAAAGTAACCCTATAAAAATGCATTATATTATGTTATGTGTTTCTATTATTTTACTGATGTGTACTAATCAAACTATATTGTTTTATTATAGATGTCAGGAGAAAATGATATGTATAGAGACATACAGGTAGTGAGCGAGGATTCGGTTAATCGGGTAGAGATACTACCAAATCCTGTAGCCGTAGAACCAGAGGTGGTGACAATCGAGTTTGGAGACTCAGACGATTTAGACTACATATCTATATTTGATGGCATACTAGAGGAGGAGGTGGACGTGATGTCCTTTGATCAGGTTCCACCTACAGAGGAATTGTCTATGGAGGAATCAATGAAGGCATTGTTTATGTTAGTATTGGATAGAAATATCCATTACTGCCAAGAAGTTAAGGAGTTGAAAGAGGAACTCCAAGCTTTCCGTGAGGACAAGACTAGCATGGAGGGAATGTGTGAAGAGGAGCACGATGATAGAATTCTAGCTAAGGACAAGGTCCGAGAGCTGAAATGTGAAGTCTTTGAGCTCAAGAAGGAGCTAAAGACTAAACAACAGAAGTTTGAGAGGATGTCCTATATACATAGGAGTTCTCATGTGGATTTCCAGCAGCAGGTAGCTGGGTATCCGATAGAAGCAGGACAGATCCGACATACTATCAGTAGAGATGTTATTGCCGGTCTGGCCAACAAAGATTTTGAAAATGCCCTAAGGCAGATGTAACCTAACAATAGCTAGAGTAGCTTAGATATGTAAATATTATGTATCTAGTAGTGACGTAAAACCCTCTTTTGTATAATAAAGGGTAGTTTTTTGTAAAATCCCAATTTTTGAAAAGTAATTGTGGGATGGTAATGTAATCAGCTAAGGCTGAGTAATGTAAACAATGTAGTGTTATACTACAAGTTATTAATCAATATAAGTCTTTTTATGGAATATATTGAGTAATGAGTATGAGTTATTGTTTTATTACAAATAATAACAAACCAACAAGAATAAAGTAATAATGATGTGTTGTTTTCTTAACAGCAAAATGCCGCCAAGAAGGAGACAACGAAATCAAGGCACTAATGTTAACCAACCGGAGGGTGGTCCAATTAATCCAATGTAGGAGTTAATCTTTTAACAACTGCATTTAATAGAACGGGGGCTAATGTACCTGTGATTCCGGGAGTAGTACGAGCTACTACTTTTAAGGATTTTAAAAGTGTAGGTCCGCCAGAGTTCAAAGGAACTACGGACCCTATAGAAGCCCAGACTTGGGTAAAAGAAATTAAGAAAGCATTTGTAATAGCAAATGTTGAGGAGGGTCAAAAGGTTGCCTTTGCAACCTATTTGATGAAAGGAGAGGCCAACTTCTAGTGGGAGGCAAACCAGGCTAGGGCCGATATAGGAAATCTAACGTGGGAAAGGTTTAAGGAGATTTTCTTCGAGAACTATTTTTCCACGAGTATGCAAGGGAGGATGAAAATGAGGTTTCTTGAATTGAAATAAGGGGATATGATAGTTCCCTAGTATGCCGCCAAGTTTAATGAACTGGCACGATTTGCTCCACATCAAGTGGACACTGAAGTGAGAAAGGCTAGAAGGTTCGAGTAGGGCTTGAAACCCTGGCTCTATAGCTGAATTTCTGTGTTCCAAAGTACTTTTTTTGGAACCATATTAGAAAAGGAAATAATTGCCGAAGGTGGGAATGAGGCTCTCAGCCAGTACCACAAGGATAAGAAAAACAAGGGCAAGGTTGATGGAGGAATCAAGACCGAGGGAGCCAGTGGAAGTGGCAACGGTCAAAAGAGGAAGGGCTTTAACTCTGGGAATACCGGAGTAAAACAAGGGGATTCTAAGAGAAGGATGGAGGCCTATAAAACGTGCGGGAAGACTCACTTAGGAGTTTGTCTCAAAGGAAAGGCAGTATGTTATAATTATGGACAGGAAGGGCACATTTTGCCTAACTGTCCAAATTCGAAGAAAAATCAAGGATGTTTTGTATGTGGATCAACTGATCACATAGCGAAGAACTGCCCGAAGAAGGGGACGGAAGGAAATAAGGGAACTAATAGTTGTAAGTTGGCTATTAGTGGTCCATCTCAGCCAAGTAAATCAATAGCTCGCACTTTTAATATGACGGTCCAAGATGCTATGGCATCAAGGGATGTAGTTGCAGGTATTATTCCGATCAATAACATAAATGCATACGTTCTTTTTGATTCGGGTGCTACTTGTTCGTTTATAGCATGTGATTTTGCTAAACGACTAGAATTATTTCCCGAAAAATTACCTATACCTTTGAACATTAAGGTAGCAAATGAAGAGATAATTCCTGTTGAAAATATTCATAGGAGTTGTTGTGTAGATGTACGGGGTTGTAAGTTATCGGTAGATTTAATACCGATAAAGTTAGGAGAATTCGACGTAATTCTCGGAATGGATTGGTTAATTAATCATGGAGCAATTATAGATTGCCAAAAGAAATGCGTGAGCATCAAGACGTTGAAGCAACCTCCTGTAGTATTTTACGGTAGTAAGTTGCCGGGACGTCCGTGTTGCCTTACGATGACACGAACTAGAAAATTATTAAGGAAGGGTTGTGTAGGTTACCTATGCCATGTTGTGGATACCCATAGAATGAGAGCAACCATGGAACAAATACCTATAGTAAATGAGTTCATGGATGTATTTCCAAGTGAGTTACCGGGGTTACCGCCGGATAGGGAGATAGAATTTGTGATAGACGTTGTGCCAGGAGCGACACCAGTCTCAAGGGCACCGTACCGTATGGCGCCTGTGGAAATGAAAGAACTAATGGTTCAGCTACAGGAACTATTGGACAGAAAGTACATTCAACCAAGTGTTTCTCCGTGGGGGGCACCAGTGTTGTTTGTCAAGAAGAAAGACGGATCGTTGAGACTTTGTATCGACTATCGGGAGTTGAACAAGTTAACGATAAAGAACAAATACCCATTGCCCAGGATTGATGATCTCTTTGATCAATTGAAAGGGGCAAAGTATTTTTCTAAAATATATTTGCGGACGGGGTATCATCAGTTGAAGGTCAGAAAGGAAGATGTACCAAAGACGGCATTCAGTACTCGTTATGGTCATTACGAGTTTCTGGTGATGTCATTTGGGTTGACGAATGCACCAGCTGCATTTATGGATATGATGAACAGAGTGTTCAAACCATATTTGAACAAGTTCGTCGTTGTGTTTATCGATGATATTCTAGTCTATTCTAAGACGCTAGAAGATCATGCTGAACACTTAAAAATTAGTGTTGGAGACACTAAGGAAAGTGAAGTTATATGCGAAATTCACTAAATGTGAATTTTGGCTGGAAAAGGTGCAGTTTTTAGGTCATGTCATTGACCAAGAAAGGATTTCAGTAGATCCAGCGAAGGTGGAAGCAGTGATAAATTGGGAACAGCTGAAAACGCCGACTGAGGTGCGGAGTTTCCTAGGGTTAGCAGGGTACTATCGAAGATTTATCCAAGATTTTTCGAAGATAGCTACCCCGTTGACTAATTTAATAAGGAAGACGGTGAAATACGTATCGACGGATAAATGTGAATACAATTTTCAAGAACTGAAGAAAAGATTAAATGAAGCGCCTGTTTTGTCATTGCCAGATGACGCAGGAAATTTCGTAGTGTATAGTGATGCTTCGCATAGGGGACTTGGTTGTGTGCTTATGCAACATGGCAAAGTCATTGCGTATGCGTCACGACAGTTGAAGGATTATGAGAAAGTTTATCCTACTCATGATCTGGAACTGGCCGCAGTAGTGTTTGTCCTAAAGATATGGAGACATTATCTTTATGGAAAAAAATGTGAGATATATACGGACCATAAGAGTCTAAAATATATCTTCACTCAGAAGGAGTTGAATATGAGGCAGAAAAGATGGCTAGAGTTGATAAAGGATTATGATTGTGAAATCATGTATCACCCTAGAAAGGCTAATGTAGTTGCCGACGCCTTAAGTCGAAAGGGTCGGGAAAAGTTGTCTATGTTAACGGCTTAAAATGAGTTAATAAGAGAGATGGCTAGGATGGAGATAGAAGTAAAGATGCCGAGTGATAGTAAATAGATACTCTTTGCGACGGAAATGCAACCTTCCATCGTAGACAGAGTCAAGGAGGTACAACTCAAGACTGACGAGTGTAACCAAATGAAGAAGCGGTTATCCGAGAAGGAAGATACTAAGTATAGTCTTGATAATGAGGGATTATTAAGATTTGAAGGAAGAATTTGGGTTCTGAATGAGATGGAATTAAAGGAGCAAGTGTTATAAGAAGCTCATAGTTCGAGGTACTCGATACATCCTGGTAGCACTAAGATGTATCAAGACCTTCGACAGAGTTTTTGGTGGCCAAACATGAAGAGAGAAATATCAGAATATGTGAGTAGGTGCTTGACTTGTCAAAAAGTTAAGGCCGAGCATCAACGACCCAGTGGCTTATTACAGTCATTGGAGATTCCATAATGGAAGTGGGAGCATATTACGATGGATTTCGTGGTGGGACTTCCGACGACAAATAAAGGGTACGATGCAATTTGGATAATAGTGGATCGGTTGACGAAGTCGGCTCACTTTTTGCCAATCAGGGTCAAGTATAACTTAGACCAATTAGCTAAACTTTATGTTAAGGAAATCATTTCCAGACATGGAGTACCGGTATCGATTGTGTCTGACCGTGATCCACGATTCACATCGAACTTTTGGAGGAGTTTGCAATAACAGTTGGGAACACAGCTGAAGATAAGCATAGCGTATCATCCTCAGACTGATGGGCAGAGCGAGAGAACAATTCAGACGTTAGAAGACATGTTGAGGTCTTGCGTCATGGATTTCAAGGGTAGTTAGGATGATCATCTACCGCTAGTAAAATTTGCGTATAACAACAGTTATCATGCAAGCATAGGTATGTCGCCTTATGAAGCTCTATATGGAAGAAAATGAAGAACACCATTGTGTTGGGATGAGGTGGGAAAACGCCGGATGCTAGGACCAGAATTGGTGCAGCAGACAACGGAGGTGGTAATGTTAATTCGGATGCGTCTCGTCACAGCTCAGGACAGACAGAAGAAGTATGCAGAATCGCACAAACTAAGCCGAGAGTTTGAGGTGGGTTCGTATGTGTTTCTAAAGGTATCTCCTTGGAAAGGAAAGATACGTTTTGGAAAGAAAGGAAAGTTAAGTCCAAGGTTTATAGGACCTTTTGAAGTATTAAAACGGGTGGGAGAGGTAGCTTATATGATAACATTACCTCCAGACCTAGAACGTATACAGAACGTGTTTCACGTATCGGTATTACGTCCATATAAGCCGGACTATAAGCATGTAATCGAGTATGAGCCGATTCATATCGAGAAGGACTTAACATATGAGGAATCGCCGATACAAATCATTGATAGAAAGGAACAAGTTTTGAAGAACAAGGTAATACCATCAGTAAATGTATTATGGAAGAACCACGATGCTGAGGAAGGAACGTGGGAGCCAGAAGAACAGATGAAGAAAAATTTTTCCCATCTATTTGGTTTAAGTAAGATGAGATTCTGAGGACAGAATCTTTATAAGGGGGAAGAATGTAACGACCGAGAAATTCGGATCTTATTGTAAAATGATTTTATTAAATTAAATAATAATAAAATCTTATTTTATGTGTTATCAAGAAGGTTGTCGTTATATAACCTATTGATGTTAGAATGTCGTAGTATTTGAGCTACGTGGATGAATTAAAATGTTTGAATTTCCAAGACGAAAATAAAAGTTTTCCGAGAAATTTTCCGAAGAAAACACTATTCATCGAGATTTACTCGGGATATAATTTTGAATTTTCGAGAAATACGTAATGAATGAATGACAAGGTAAGATGGATTATGTAATAAAAATCTAATTATGGAAAGTATAATATTTCGCTTGTGGACTTAATTTATAAACGTTAAGGAAGTCAAAATAGTAATGAATAAGTAATAATGGTGTGATACTTAGGTATTGTACAAAAGTAATGAAAACGAGTATAATACGAAGTATTATACGAGTTTGTATGAATGATGAAATATCGTATATAAATTCTATATGAATTAGAATACGAAAATGATACATAAACAAAATGTATATGTATTAAGTAATGTTAATGGACTTGGAAGATTGATTAACAATTATTAAAGTCCAAGTAAATAAATTGTTAAGGCCCAAATGATTAGTTAATAAACAAGTTAGTGTTTATTAATGCAAAGCCCAAGGATTTATTTAATCCAAGCCCAAGCTAGAATCCATGAGTGGTATGACCCATGGGGCAAACCATATTTATATGGTTAGTATGTTGACCAAGTTAATGTGGTGACCAAGACTTAGGAGTAATGGCCAAGCAAAAGATAAGTGTTGTGCTAGACAAGTAATGAATAGTAAGGAGGTGATTAAAGGAGGTGGGATGATTTAATAACTAAATTACCCTAGCCTTGTAAATTCTATAAATAGAGGAAGCTTGCAAGCCATTTGTTAGTTGTTCAAGTAATCCAAACATTACAAAGTGCTTAAGTGTTAGAGAGAATAAGTTACAAATAAGTTACTTCCATAAGTAAGAAGAAGAAGAAGAAGCTACTTACCAAGACTTCAAAAGTAAGACTTCTTCTCCATTATTTTCTATCTTTACCATGATAGGTTAATAAGAAAAGTTTGGATTAAGGAACATGAATGCTAAAAAGGAAGAAGAATGAGTAAGCAATGAACTTAAGTCACATAAGTTGATGATAAGTCATTTAAGTTAACATAAGTTATGAACTTATGTGAAAGTATTATAAACTTGTAATGAGTTTAGTAAAAGATGTGATATGGATGTAAAAGAACTTGTATGATTATATGTATCATGAATACATAAGTAAAAGTTATATGTTGAGAACATATAAGGTATGATGATTAAAAAACTTTAATTGTCATAAGTCATGAACAATGAAATATTAAGTAGTTTATAATTTGACAAGTTATAAGCTCATGAAGAAATAAGTCTAAAATCCAACAATGAATATAAGTTGTTGTAATAAGTATGTTGAGATGTTCACATGATGAATGGAATTCATTGGCAATGTGGAACAAATCATAAGAATGAAGATTTGCCAGAAATTGCACGATTGGACGATAATCGTCGAATTCGTGAAATTCTCGGAATAGAAGTCAAACTTTGTGTTTGAACTCGGAATCATTGTTTTCCAATGGAGACAAGTCATATTTGGCATTTAAGAGTTGTAAACTCGAAAATGACCAGATTCTGACTTAGAACGAAGAAACGAGCGTTGAACGTTCACGAACGTTTATCGTTTTCGTTAAAAATAAATCAATAGGTGAATTTTTAGCAAACGAAGTCAAATAGATAAAATTCTTGCATGAATACGTAGATTACATAATTTGTGAATCGTAGGCTTTTGAATGAGCCATTTCGGACTTATAATGAAGGAGTTATGCGTCCGGGAAGTTCACAAAATTTTAAAACTGAATTTTTTTTTCTGGTGCACAGAGTTGGCGCCGCGACTCCAACCCTAGGCTAAATGAGTCACGCCGCAGCGCGTAACAGTAGCCGAGCACACTGCAAGAGTTCGCCGCAGCGCGAACCGTAGTACAATTTGTGGCGCCGCAGCGCCATGTACAGTAAGAAAATCTTCTAGAGTGTGGCGCCGCAGCGCGGCCCATTAAGTAAGGACTCGCGCCGCAGCGCCAGTCTCAGAACAAAGATAGTAATGAATGTTTCTAAGTACACAGAAAGGAAAGCTAATTATTTTGAAAGTAAATACAACTTAAGGAATGTAATGTAACTTTGTTTAAACTTTGTTAAACCTTAAGGATGTTGTATAAAAGTTGAGATAACTTAGTCGAATATAAATGCAAGGATAATGATAAACCGGAACGAATAATAACTGAATCTAATACACAATTAGATTAAGAAGAAGGGTAAGATATAGTCATATACATACTTGATTATATGTGACCTAATGTAAGGCATTATGTGATCATGTATTGTAGAGACTTGAAAGACTTAAACATAAAGTTAATTTACAGTAGCTGACGCTAAAGGCAAGTATTCTCACTCTTGTCTCAGTTCAATCTGAACAAGTTTTTGAGGTTCATGTATTCTTTCGCATGAATTAAGGTATGTTGAAGTTAAAGCCAATCCCTTGGCTAGACTTGGTAATTTATTCATCTATTATCAAATGTTGTTGTCTTTTGTCAACTACGAAATATGGATTTCAAAAGAAAACTGAAATGTTAAACAAATGTTTTGTCGGTAAAACGACAAGCACGTGAGGTTGCCAAATGATTAAACGTACATACGTTTAATGGATGTAGTGTTGATCAACATAGAATACAATAGGCTGATCACCTAGAAGTGCTCGTAAGTAATATCGGGCTTACAGAATTCGTTCCGGGTTGTCCTTTTTCCAACAAAGAATGAATGCTCGAGGTCTTTGACCGGAGTAAATGTTTTACTAAATATTGTTATGATTGTAAAACATTTTGAAAGAAAAGATGAAGTGCTATTTTGAATTAATAATAGTACTTCATAACTATTGTTCAGTTATTGAAGATATACGATTCGTATGTGTCAAACATGTTGGTATTGAATTGTTATACTTGCTGAGCTAGTTATGCTCACTCTTGCTTGAACCATATGAATGCAGCTAAGACTGAACGTCCTGAAGGATCGAAAAAGAATAAAAGAAAAGCTAAGGCAGATTGTTAAGCTATCTTGTAATAGAATAGGTCTAATGTTGTAATGTAACTGATATTATGACAAAGAACCTTTGTAATGAGTATAGAACATGGGAAATGTAAATATTACTTTAAATATATAGAAGTTATGCTCGTTCTTTGAGACTTTCAATTGAATGAATGTATGAATGATTGTACAGTATAGCACCAACTGTCGGGTTGGAAGATACCCGAATTTGGGGGCGCTACAACTGCTATCTCTCGAGTATGTTGGGCTTCAAGAACATCCAACCTCTCCGAAAGTGTTACAATTTGTGCTGACAATGTAGAAAATACATTGAGTCCTTCAGTTCTTGCGTCCCTTGGTTGAGTTATATTTGCATAAGGCCATTGATAAGCAAAGTCACCCATGGTACCTAAAAAGAAAGAAATATAAAAAGATAATTAAAACAAAAAAAATGTTTAAGTTAAGACCAATTTGATTGAAATTAATGTTGGCAAAAATTTATTAAGCTAATTCCCCGGCAACGGCGCCAAAAACTTGTTGGTCATTTTACCGATCAATATATGCGTGCAAGTATACACGGTCAACAAGTAATAAAGAGTAAGTAAAGTATCGTTTCCACGGAGAATTAACTAAAAAAGTTCACCAAGCACTAACCCGTAACCGTTTCAGTCTTATTTAAACAAATGATTTAATATTTTATATTTAAACTGAGAAATTAAATAAACCTAACTATTCCTAGAGTAAGACTAGATAATGAAGACCTGAGATCACAATTTGATCTATTGACTCATTCAAATTCACACACTTCATGTTAAGCCAAATTACTTGCACTGGATTGCTAGTCGAGAACACGAAAGTAAAGTACAGCCATATCTCAATGTACCATACTCATATCACATATAATCCATAATTGATCGAATACACATGAACACCCACATTACCTAAGCCACTATATGTCTATGCGATTTACAAATAATTAGGGTTTAAGCCCAAATTCTCAAATGACTACAAGCAATGCCTTGGTATATGTCTATCCTAAGCACGAATCATATATTCTATCACCATGTAGAATATACAAACACAAACTATCAAGATCAAATCTAAACCCATACTCCGTCTTTCAAGTTCATATGGATTATCACAGTAATTGATAGCCAATCAACTAAACAAATAAGCATGAATCTTAATAGACAATCCCACAACAATCAATAAGGCTAACAATGAAGTATGTCAAAATAAACTAGGCAATAAATTCCATTGCAATCTCAAAATAGAGTTTAGCCCATCATAGAATCAAACTCCATAATCCACAATTGATTATACATTGAGAAATAAAGATAGAAGTAAAGAGAAGTTAGAGAATTGGAAATGCAAATCTGAGCTCTCTTGCTCCAATTCTGAATTTCTTATGCTCTCCAATTGCTTCAATCTTCAACTCTAATCAACTCTAGAAATCACTACTCTAATATACTCTAATCTAATATGGAAATTAAAGAGAAGAAAGCAATACTAGCTACGTGATCCCCCAAGGGGTGGAATATCCTTTACATCATGAAAATACGTCTAATATATAAGCCCTAATTGAACCCCCCCTCTGTTACGCTTCAATTGCATTGTTTAGTGAAAAGTCAGCTCTGGTCAACATCAGAAGTGGCGCGGCCATGCTGGGAATGGCCTGGAGTTAGGGGCGCCCGCGCTAAAGTAACAAAACGCATAATTTTTGTCCAGGGACTCTGGCGGTCGCGCAGGAATTCGCGCGCCCGCGCTGCTGGTTTTCTACTGCAGTGTTCTCTAGTAAAACAATCATAACTTTTGGTCTGGGACGAATTACGGAGCCTGCAACCTATCAAATTGAAGCTATCGACGAGCTCTACAACTTTCATTCTTTCATAATTGAGAAATAATGGACGGATGAAGGTTTAAATTGGATTGGAAGTGACATCTCTGCAAATGGCCAACCAAAACATTGAAGTTTAACGTCCGTTGGTACAAACGTTATAACTCTTGCATCCGAACTCCGATTGGAATGATTCAAGATGTTCCGAAAAGCTAAGAAGATGTTCTACAACAGAATCCAAGTTCCATGCCAAGAGCATGAAATGAACATGAAAGTCCAAACGATGTTCGGATTGCTTTTTCTTGCGTTTTCATACCAATAGTCGCTCACACCATTCCCAAGCATAAGATCTACAAAATGATCACGAAATGCATGAAAAGTAACTAAGAAACATGAGTATAAGCAACTAATTCAAGTAATAGATACTAGATAAGTATGTATAAAATCTACTTATCAAATAACCCCAAACTTAAATCGTTGCTTGTCCTCAAGCAACACAACATAATGCAATCTACATGCTATGCAAGCGACACTACTATGACAATGAATCCCCAAATTTCTAGCCATGTTGAGAATTCCAATAAGATATGCCTCAGAGAAATATCAAGATCCAAGAACAAAGCATCAAACTAAGCTAAAGGCATAATGGCATACAATCAGAAAATCTCAACCTGCTATAGAGATGCTCTGTGTGTGTGTGTGTGTTACGTTCACATATAAGCTTGACAAAGGTGAAGATTTCACATGCTATACTGCTTAAGAAAGAAAACCGAGGTTCAAATCAAGAACTATGCAAATAAATGAAACAACAACTACTCCAACACATCAGTACAAGCTAAGGTTCAGCAAAAGGGTTTATTCTGCTTTATTTTTACTCACGAAGGCGATTTTCGTACTTTCTCGCGGTGTTTATTAATTTCTTTTCTTTTTCCTATGACTGTGCAATGCCTCATTCCATTGGGCTAATAGTGTTACCCCTTACCGAGCTTTCAACCAATGACTCCCAGACCATAAAAGACCTTAGGGTGCTAGGTGTAAAGACAATCCCCTCGGGCATACTTGCTCAAGTAACAAAGGCCCCGAAACAAGACTAGCCACGATAATTTTTCATATTTTTTCACTTCTTTTTTTCTTTTTTTTAATATAGCAAGCATACCCATACGTTCTCAAAGTTTAAATTTCAGTGTTTTCATAGTCAATGCTCACTTCCTACACAATTCTATCTTTAAAAACAATGTTTTCATCTCAGCAGGAAAACAAGTTGATCTTTAACCAACAAGCAGATATGAACACCTATGTGCTAACCGATAGCATCTAAACAACAAGCATGAATTAATTCATGTATAACATTATAACTAAGCTCATGTCATTCACTAAATTCAAAAATTTATCAAAGTTCAATGTCATCATTGGCCAAATTAGAATTCAACTAACTAAAAACCTGGGATTATGCAATGTTATGCAACTAAACAGATATTAAGCAAACAAAAAGAAAAAAAAATTTACTACAAAATTAAACTAATAACTGCTAACATGCAATTAACTATATGCAACAACTTCTCACTACAAAATTAAACTAATAACTACTAATATGCAATTAACTATATGCAACAACTACTCAGTGTAACCAATACCCCCAAACTTAAAATGAACAATGCCCTCATTATAATTAAAAGTGAAAGAATACTCCCCTAAGTGGCAATGTCATCTCCGTTCGCCTCCTCAAGATCCGATGGTATATCAGGCGATGGATAAGTTTGAGATAGTTTATAGCTGGAAACTGAGTGTGGGCTTCTAACTGTCCGATTGCTTGAGTCAGAAATTCTAACAATTTAGCTGTATTTTTTTATGACTGAGACATGGCGCGGCCGCGCTATGTTTGGCTTGTAGTTGGGCGCGGCCGCGCTACCCTGTACCCTGCCAGCTTCAATATTTTTGACTTCTGTTTGATCCTGAAAGCTTATAGCAATTTGATTGAACCTGAGAGGAGAAACAATAAAACTATTATTAAGACTTACAACTATCGAACATCTACTAAATATGGAAAGCATGAAGAATTAAACATAGGATAAGAAGTTAATGGAAATATAAATAAGAATTAAATAAGGAGGGAGAAAGATTTGATGGGGTGCCTCCCATCTAGCGCTCGGTTTATAGTTTGTTAGCTGAACTCTTTTCTTGACACCACTATCCAATTCCCCTACAATAAGCTAACAACCCTCCATCCATTAGAACTGCAATGTGCATAGGTAGGTTCCCCATCTTGCGAGTCTGTGAATTGAAACAACCTAGCATATTTTCTGTACATGATGCCCCCAGTTCTATTGCATAGCTAGGTGCTTTGTCCGTTGTATTTGTGAATAGATTTTTGCATTAAGGCATGAAAGATACAACGGGATTTTCTTCTTCTATTATCTCTTCCTCAGCCCACCATGGTTTGTAAGAGGCCTCATAATCACATAAATTCTTGCTTTGGATGTGACTACCAAGGGGACATGGGTGTGCAAAATTCACTGCATTTATCAACTCTAACTGAGAAGGCACTTGGGGTATTATACAAGTCAACTCATGTTCTTCATTTTCCATACCCCCAGTTGTCTCTTCAATGTCCACTCCTTTCAGTTCATTCAGTGGCATGTACACTTCTATCTCTCCATCAGTTTCATCGTCCATGTCATAGCACCAATTGTTTGGAGGGCGATTGTTCAAGGCTTCGAACATTTGATCCATCTAATTCTGAAGATTTCGAATTGCCCTCTCTTGCTCAATCATCTTTTCCTCAGTTGATGCTACAAATTTGAACCACAAATCCTCCAATCTTGAATTATCTTGTTCAGTTTCGAAATCCATGTATTAAGGACCATTCATTGAGGAGTTAATGAGTTGTTCCATCTATCTGTTAAGATTTTGGCTTGATAACTCCTGACTCATCATCATCTCTTCATGGTCTGCTATGCTTTTTGACATGAATTCCTTCAACTTTAAATTTTCTTCTTGTTGCATTGAAGGTGAATATGAGAAATCCGATAGATATGTTGGACTTGGAACGCAGTCTTGGTCTTGATAGTTATAATTCCATTCATAATCTGGGTGATACCCCCAACCTTGATGATAACTGGGATAAACATAGTTGTTGAGGTAATTGTAACGACCCCAAAATAGGTCCATTCCATCCAACCTATTCTGAGTCGCCAAATACATGGTACAGAAACTAACAATTATCGTGCAAAATACAACAACACATATGCTGTGAGTTTGGATACAAATATATACTAAATGTGACACATGTCCCAACCGTGGACAGCACCTCACAGTGGCACCTTACATAAAGGTATAGTCAAAGACTGCTTTAGAAATTAGAATATTTGGGAAGTGCTCAAGGAAACCTTCGTACATGGGAGGCCATGTGTCTAGGTTATGATAGATATCATATGGCCACAGAATTATCCTTGGTTGACCCAATAGACCCAAAAGAAAAACGAGTAGTTTACTATCATATTCTTCCCAATGGTGAGTCTTCTCTTGACATATCATTATCTCCACTGTCTCTAATTGAAAATTATACTTCAAACAAACACCAAGATTATATATGTAGTGCTCGTAGATATACTCAGCAAGTGGACGAGCACAACCCTGTTGTATGATGACACGAGATTGTATGTCATTAGACATCTTGTATGATAGTGACAAAACACTCTTCCAACGTTGGGTTCGCCTCACCCTATTTTATTCACCAAATATAACTACTAAATGATGACCACCGTTCTATTCCCCTGTTACCCCCGCTCGACCCAGCTACACTCGTATTACCTAAAAGGAATTGTGAAGCAAAAGGGTGAGCACAACTAGCTCAGTAAAGAATATCATGACTAAAGATAATTAAATTATCAATAGCCTTCATCAATAATAAATCAGAGATTTAGAACATATGGTAGATGATAAAAATTTCAACCATAGTTGCAGCGGGACGAGCAATCCATTAGAAGAGTCAAATAGACCATAAAATCTATTATCTTCTCCATGTTAAAAGTCCACCAACAATGTTTTATCCCTGTAACATCAATCAACAATTCATGTCCACAATCACGTGAATAACTCATAATCATAATTGTGATTCTAAATTCCTCTTCGCACCCAGAACGAAGATAATTTTTATCACCTGTCTTTACCTAAAACATCAAAGATCGTGGTTATACCAAATCACAGTTCCTGTTCATAATCATACTAATAAGTTCATCTTTGCACTATGACCAAAGATATTCATTATCATTTCATCTTTGCACTACAGGCCAAAGATATTCAACAACAAGTCATCTTTGCACTACGGGCCAAAGATATTCATCAACAATTCATCTTTGCACTACAGGCCAAAGATATTCCTCAACAGTTCATATTTGCACTACAAGCCAAATATATTCATCAACAGTTCATATTTGCACTACAGACCAAATATATTAATATCTTAAAGAAATATATAATCATTTCAGAATTTATATAAATAATAATTATAACCATGTTGATCAATTCAGCTTTGCA
Source organism: Panax notoginseng (assembly GCA_016801055.1). Classification (NCBI taxonomy): domain Eukaryota; kingdom Viridiplantae; phylum Streptophyta; class Magnoliopsida; order Apiales; family Araliaceae; genus Panax; species Panax notoginseng. Next base: position 51,783,665 of record CM029022.1, read on the forward strand.
CTTAAGCTAAAGATATTCAATTATAAATTCAATGGTCATGATCATATTAGTCACAATTCAACTTTTTCACTACTGGCCAAAGAGAACCCTAGTCATGATCATACCAATAACCTACCCATCTTTACACTCAAGTGAAAGAGAACTTCAACATCAGGGTTATAAAAAATGTTATATGTGATAATAAAAATAATATGATCAACAACTGTATTTATTTTCAAGAGTAACAATCATAAATCAACGATAATTTGGTCAGAAAAAGAAACTAATTTTTTCTCGTGAATAGTACCCGTGAATAGTAACTCATGAATAGTAACTTATGAATAGTAACTCGTGAATAGTAACGATAATTTGGTCAGAAAAATTGAATACTTTTATTTCATAAAATTCGGGGTCTTACAGTAATCACCCCCAAACTGTACTTGTCCAACCCTGATGTTGCACTGATAACTCGGATTGTAAGACCCCGAATTTTATGAAATAAAAGTATGCAATTTTTCTTATAATTACTATTCAGTAAATAGTTAAATTGATAAAAGTTTACAGTTATGGGTGAAATATGAATTTTTTTCAAAATAAGCAAGTGGTTATAAAATAATCATTGTTGTCGGGGAATATTCGTTTGGTCGTGGAATATTCTTTCTGTCGGAGAATATTCGTACGACGGCGCAGCTATTTGTGGGCCCCATAACGAATAACTGTCGGGTGAAGGAAAAACGACAAATTTGAGTTTTTACAAATAACGGCGTAGTTGTTGCCGTTAACACTGTTGGAATACCCGGTGGTTAAAATACAGTAATACGCGTTATTGCACAGTAGCACACGGTATTGCATAGTATTTTTGAAATTATTGATTCTTACGTAAGAAGGCACTACTCAATAATTGTTACAGTAATTACTGTTCAATATTTTATTTTATTGATTCAATAATTGCTACGTTGATATTTTATATTATTGTTGTTTCAATAATTGTTGCTGCACAGTATTTTCCATTATCAGATCAATAATTCATATTATTTGAATAATATTATTAGATAACATTATTGGCAATGTCTAGAAAGTTCTGTCTAAGGAGAGGTTTGGTCATCTAATTGCGCGCCAGTAAGGAAAAATTCTTATTGGAAAGCCCCCTCTTTCCTGGGAACAGCCTGGTTGTCATAAATGTGATTCTGTAATATTATTTGTGAATAATTAATTATTGATTCATATGATAAGAAAATATTTATTTTATGTGGATATAAATGAGGGATATATTTTTGTGGTTAAAAAATAAAGGAGTTAATGTTGAGATTTTTATCCGTATTTTTGTCGGAATGGAGGTATTAAAAATCAGGGTTTTTGAGATATTTTGCGGGGGTTATAATTTTTAATCCGACCGTTGGATCGTGGTAATTTTTGGATATGTTATACATATATAAGTTGAGTATATGCCCACAAATTTTGAACCGTTAAAAATGAACGTATGATTTATTATGAATTTTACGAGATGACTGGTTCAGAAATTGTTGAATTTTCGGAGTTTATCATTTTGGTGGAAAATTCTAGAATTGGTGGGCCCCACTTGTGGTTGGTGAAGAAATGTGCTGAATTATATTTCAAATGTGGTGGGTGGGAATAGTAGCAGGTAAAGCCATCAGGTTGCAGGTCAAACCTACCAAAATTTTTCTATAAATAGAGGGCTAAGTTAGAATTGAAAATCACACCAGAAACATAAGCTTTCTCTCTTTCTCTCTCTAGATTATTGAGTGTATTTTTTTGAGTATTTAGATACTTGGTGAGTTGCTATTCATCAGTGCGAGTTTCCTTCAGCATCATATCCGATATCCAGTCAGAAGTACTGCTCTTTTGAGGTAAGGGATATTAAGGGATTTTAAGGGTTGTTATGATTTTCAGTTTCGTAATTTTTCTGATCTTCAAAAATTCTGGAAAAATTTGAAATGATATTTTGATGAGTTTTATTGATTGTGTCCAAAAATGGTGATTTTTGGATGTATAGATTAAGAGTTATGAATTTTACGGGAAAAGACTATTTTAAAAGTAACCGCTTATAATTCCTTGTGGTTAACTCCAAAATTGATGAAATTTTTATTGGGAGTACATGTATATGATAGAAGTATACTCTGTAAATTTCAGAATTTTTAGACAAAAGTACAATTTTTGATAAATGTCTAAATATTCGGCTATTTTGGCCATATGAAAAATAGTAAATGACTTTTAAAAATTCTGAGAAAAATATATGTTCACTATGGGACTATATTATGCTAAATCCCAGAAAAGAAATATTTTTGGAACTGATTTGGTATTTTTCATGAAAATGGTCTAGTTATGAGTAAATGAATTAAATATGTTTTGTGAAGAAAGAAAATTGGAAAATAGGATTTCATGGCTTGAGAATCCTATATGAGGTATATGCAGATTTTTGATGATGAAATTGTAAGAGTTGGCATTTTATGATGATTAAATGCATTAATTAGTAAAGTGTAAACAATTAAAATAAATTGTTTATAAATTTAAGTAATGTTATTCTTTCAATATCATTATATCGAAATATTGGTATGAATTTTATTGTAGGATTTCTATCTTTTGTGTCGGGGTTACTATTCATGAGTTACGAATATTACTCTTGAGATTAAAACTATATGTTGATCATATTATTTTTATCATCATATATAACATTTTTATAACCCTGATGTTGAAATTCTCTTTCACTGGAGTGTAAAGATGGGTAGATTATTGGTATGATCATGACTAGGGTTCTCTTTGGCCTGTAGTGCAAAGTTGAATTGTGACTGGTATGATCATGACCATTGAATTTATAATTGAATATCTTAAGCTTAAGTGCAAAGGTGAATTAATCAACATGGTTATAATTATTGTTTATATAAATTCTGAAATGATTATATATTTCTTTGAGATATGAATATATTTGGCCTGTAGTGCAAATATGAATTGTTGATGAATATCTTTGGCCTGTAGTGCAAAGATGAACTGTTGTTGAATATCTTTGGCCTGTAGTGCAAAGATGAACTGTTGTTGAATATCTTTGGCCCGTAGTGCAAAGATGGTTTGTTGATGAATATCTTTGGCCCGTAGTGCAAAGATGGATTTGTTAGTATGATTATAAACAGGAATTGTGATTTGGTATAACCATGATCTTTGATGTTTCAGGTAAAGACAGGTGATGAAAATATTCTTCGTCCTGGGTGCGAAGAAAAATTTATAGTCACAATTATGATTATGAGTTATTCATATGATTGTGGAAAGGAACTGTTGAGTGATGTTACATGGATAAAATATTGTTGGTAGATTTTTAACATGGAGAAGATAATAGACTTTATAGTCTATTTGACTCTTCTAATGGATTGCTCGTTCCGCTGCAACTATGGTTGAAATTTTTATCATTTACCATATGTTCTAAATCTCTGATTTATTGTTGATGAAGGCTATTGATAATTGAATTATCTTTAGTCATGATATTCTTTACTGAGCTAGTTGTGCTCACCCTTTTGCTTCACAATTCCTTTCAGGTAATAAGAGTGTAGCTGGGTCGAGCGAGGGTAACGGGGAAATAGAACGGTGGTCTCTAGCTGTGGATGTTCTCCCGAAGCAGTATAGAAAAGTTCATTTAGTAGTTATATTTGGTGAATCCAATAGGGTAAGGTGTACCCAACGTTGGAAGGGTGGTTTGCCACTATCATACAAGATGTCTAACGACATACAACCTCGTGTCATCATAAGACAGGGATGTGCTCATGCACTTGCTGAGTATATATACGAGCACTACCTATATAATCTTGGTGTTTGTTTAAAGTATAATTCTCAATTAGAGATAGTAGAGATAATGATATGTCAAGAGAAGACTCACCATTGGGAAGAATATGATAGTAATCTTCTCGTTTTTCTTTGGGGTCTATTGGGTCAACCAAGGATAATTCTGTGGCCATATGATATCTATCATAACCTAGACGCGTGGCCTCCCATGTACGAAGGTTTCCTTGAGCACTTCCCAAAGATTCTAATTTCTAAAACAGTTTTTGACTATACCTTTATGTAAGGTGTTATTGTGAGGTGATGTCCACGGTTGGAACATGAGTCACATTTGGTATATATTTGTATCCAAACTCACAGCATATGTGTTGTTGTATTTTGCACGACAATTGTTGTAATAAAGTTGTAGTTGTTTTCTGTACCATGTATTTGACGACTCAGAATGGGTTGGGTGGAATGAACCTATTTTGGGGTTGTCACAGTTGGTATCAGAGCTTAGGGATATGATCTCTGGCGGAGATCGGGGAATACAACTAGGAGGGGAGAGATGCGTAAATCTTTCGCTAGTGTGTCCTACCTAAGCTTATTTGTTGGTTAGTCATAATATTGGGATATTATGTGATATGTTAATTTGTTTAATTAACCCTTATTTTATGGCAGTATTTGAGAATGGCAGCTGAGAATGCTAACAATGGAGTGAATGAGACTGTGGGGATACCTCTAATCACTAACCATGATAATGTGATGTCAGACGAAGAAGGAATTAGAGATATCTATGTGGTGAGTGAAGAATTGATAGTTGCACCCGAGATAGTCGCAGAGGTAACAGCTGAGACTGAGGAAGAAGAGGAAGAAGAAGTACCAGAGGAGAATTTATTAGAGGTATTATATGATCAAAATGTAGAATTTCAAAATCGTATTCATGAGTTAGAAGAGCAGGCAGAAGAACGACAGGCGGTCGTGGAACAAAAAGATGCAACAATTCAAGCTTGTGTTACCCGATATGTGATGCTTGAACAGAAGCATTCTTTGGCAGAGTATAAGATGATAAAAATGGAATCTGAGCTGAAAGAAGAAAAAATTGAACGAGTGAGAATAAGTGATGCATGGGCAAAAGCCGCACGACACGTGGATATTGTGGAAAGAGATGTTCGATCTAAGAAGGCTAAAATAGATGATATGAATTTCTCTTTTTGGAAAGCAATTGGGAGAACCCAACATCGAGTTTTGAATTACCCTGTACATAGCGGTCAACCTGAATCCGATATGGATCGAAGATTGATGATTCAGATCATGAATGAGGAGTACGAAGAGGCAGTTAAGGGAGGAATATGTCCTATAGAAAGGTATATTCCAACGATAATGATGACGCCAAATGCTGCTCCAGACAAGTCAAAGCCGAGTAGTTCGAGGGATGGCGGTTGTCATGACTTCCCAACAAATGAGGAACCCAAATGAAGTTATCATGGGAGAAGAACAATGGAGAAATCATGATGATCTGAGAGATAGAATCTGAAATGGAAGCAAGGTATTCTCAACTCTTCGAAATACCAGGTACGTAAATTTCGGGGACGAAATTTCATAAGGAGGGGAGATTGTAAGACCCCGAATTTTATGAAATAAAAGTATGCAATTTTTCTTATAATTACTATTCAGTAAATAGTTAAATTGATAAAAGTTTACAGTTATGGGTGAAATATGAATTTTTTTCAAAATAAGCAAGTGGTTATAAAATAATCATTGTTGTCGGGGAATATTCGTTTGGTCGTGGAATATTCTTTCTGTCGGAGAATATTCGTACGACGGCGCAGCTATTTGTGGGCCCCATAACGAATAACTGTCGGGTGAAGGAAAAACGACAAATTTGAGTTTTTACAAATAACGGCGTAGTTGTTGCCGTTAACACTGTTGGAATACCCGGTGGTTAAAATACAGTAATACGCGTTATTGCACAGTAGCACACGGTATTGCATAGTATTTTTGAAATTATTGATTCTTACGTAAGAAGGCACTACTCAATAATTGTTACAGTAATTACTGTTCAATATTTTATTTTATTGATTCAATAATTGCTACGTTGATATTTTATATTATTGTTGTTTCAATAATTGTTGCTGCACAGTATTTTCCATTATCAGATCAATAATTCATATTATTTGAATAATATTACTAGATAACATTATTGGTAATGTCTAGAAAGTTCTGTCTAAGGAGAGGTTTGGTCATCTAATTGCGCGCCAGTAAGGAAAAATTCTTATTGGAAAGCCCCCTCTTTCCTGGGAACAGCCTGGTTGTCATAAATGTGATTCTGTAATATTATTTGTGAATAATTAATTATTGATTCATATGATAAGAAAATATTTATTTTATGTGGATATAAATGAGGGATATATTTTTGTGGTTAAAAAATAAAGGAGTTAATGTTGAGATTTTTATCCGTATTTTTGTCGGAATGGAGGTATTAAAAATCAGGGTTTTTGAGATATTTTGCGGGGGTTATAATTTTTAATCCGACCGTTGGATCGTGATAATTTTTGGATATGTTATACATATATAAGTTGAGTATATGCCCACAAATTTTGAACCGTTAAAAATGAACGTATGATTTATTATGAATTTTACGAGATGACTGGTTCAGAAATTGTTGAATTTTCGGAGTTTATCATTTTGGTGGAAAATTCTAGAATTGGTGGGCCCCACTTGTGGTTGGTGAAGAAATGTGCTGAATTATATTTCAAATGTGGTGGGTGGGAATAGTAGCAGGTAAAGCCATCAGGTTGCAGGTCAAACCTACCAAAATTTTTCTATAAATAGAGGGCTAAGTTAGAATTGAAAATCACACCAGAAACATAAGCTTTCTCTCTTTCTCTCTCTAGATTATTGAGTGTATTTTTTTGAGTATTTAGATACTTGGTGAGTTGCTATTCATCAGTGCGAGTTTCCTTCAGCATCATATCCGATATCCAGTCAGAAGTACTGCTCTTTTGAGGTAAGGGATATTAAGGGATTTTAAGGGTTGTTATGATTTTCAGTTTCGTAATTTTTCTGATCTTCAAAAATTCTGGAAAAATTTGAAATGATATTTTGATGAGTTTTATTGATTGTGTCCAAAAATGGTGATTTTTGGATGTATAGATTAAGAGTTATGAATTTTACGGGAAAAGACTATTTTAAAAGTAACCGCTTATAATTCCTTGTGGTTAACTCCAAAATTGATGAAATTTTTATTGGGAGTACATGTATATGATAGAAGTATACTCTGTAAATTTCAGAATTTTTAGACAAAAGTACAATTTTTGATAAATGTCTAAATATTCGGCTATTTTGGCCATATGAAAAATAGTAAATGACTTTTAAAAATTCTGAGAAAAATATATGTTCACTATGGGACTATATTATGCTAAATCCCAGAAAAGAAATATTTTTAGAACTGATTTGGTATTTTTCATGAAAATGGTCTAGTTATGAGTAAATGAATTAAATATGTTTTGTGAAGAAAGAAAATTGGAAAATAGGATTTCATGGCTTGAGAATCCTATATGAGGTATATGCAGATTTTTGATGATGAAATTGTAAGAGTTGGCATTTTATGATGATTAAATGCATTAATTAGTAAAGTGTAAACAATTAAAATAAATTGTTTATAAATTTAAGTAATGTTATTCTTTCAATATCATTATATCGAAATATTGGTATGAATTTTATTGTAGGATTTCTATCTTTTGTGTCGGGGTTACTATTCATGAGTTACGAATATTACTCTTGAGATTAAAACTATATGTTGATCATATTATTTTTATCATCATATATAACATTTTTATAACCCTGATGTTGAAATTCTCTTTCACTGGAGTGTAAAGATGGGTAGATTATTGGTATGATCATGACTAGGGTTCTCTTTGGCCTGTAGTGCAAAGTTGAATTGTGACTGGTATGATCATGACCATTGAATTTATAATTGAATATCTTAAGCTTAAGTGCAAAGGTGAATTAATCAACATGGTTATAATTATTGTTTATATAAATTCTGAAATGATTATATATTTCTTTGAGATATGAATATATTTGGCCTGTAGTGCAAATATGAATTGTTGATGAATATCTTTGGCCTGTAGTGCAAAGATGAACTGTTGTTGAATATCTTTGGCCTGTAGTGCAAAGATGAACTGTTGTTGAATATCTTTGGCCCGTAGTGCAAAGATGGTTTGTTGATGAATATCTTTGGCCCGTAGTGCAAAGATGGATTTGTTAGTATGATTATAAACAGGAATTGTGATTTGGTATAACCATGATCTTTGATGTTTCAGGTAAAGACAGGTGATGAAAATATTCTTCGTCCTGGGTGCGAAGAAAAATTTATAGTCACAATTATGATTATGAGTTATTCATATGATTGTGGAAAGGAACTGTTGAGTGATGTTACATGGATAAAATATTGTTGGTAGATTTTTAACATGGAGAAGATAATAGACTTTATAGTCTATTTGACTCTTCTAATGGATTGCTCGTTCCGCTGCAACTATGGTTGAAATTTTTATCATTTACCATATGTTCTAAATCTCTGATTTATTGTTGATGAAGGCTATTGATAATTGAATTATCTTTAGTCATGATATTCTTTACTGAGCTAGTTGTGCTCACCCTTTTGCTTCACAATTCCTTTCAGGTAATAAGAGTGTAGCTGGGTCGAGCGAGGGTAACGGGGAAATAGAACGGTGGTCTCTAGCTGTGGATGTTCTCCCGAAGCAGTATAGAAAAGTTCATTTAGTAGTTATATTTGGTGAATCCAATAGGGTAAGGTGTACCCAACGTTGGAAGGGTGGTTTGCCACTATCATACAAGATGTCTAACGACATACAACCTCGTGTCATCATAAGACAGGGATGTGCTCATGCACTTGCTGAGTATATATACGAGCACTACCTATATAATCTTGGTGTTTGTTTAAAGTATAATTCTCAATTAGAGATAGTAGAGATAATGATATGTCAAGAGAAGACTCACCATTGGGAAGAATATGATAGTAATCTTCTCGTTTTTCTTTGGGGTCTATTGGGTCAACCAAGGATAATTCTGTGGCCATATGATATCTATCATAACCTAGACGCGTGGCCTCCCATGTACGAAGGTTTCCTTGAGCACTTCCCAAAGATTCTAATTTCTAAAACAGTTTTTGACTATACCTTTATGTAAGGTGTTATTGTGAGGTGATGTCCACGGTTGGAACATGAGTCACATTTGGTATATATTTGTATCCAAACTCACAGCATATGTGTTGTTGTATTTTGCACGACAATTGTTGTAATAAAGTTGTAGTTGTTTTCTGTACCATGTATTTGACGACTCAGAATGGGTTGGGTGGAATGAACCTATTTTGGGGTTGTCACACGGATGCTCGCCAGCACAATATTCACATGTAACTGCTATCCCTCGAGTATGTTGGGCTGTAAGAACATCCAACCTCTCCGAAAGTATTGCAATTTGTGCTGACAATGTAGAAAATACATTGAGTCCTTCAGTTCTTGCATCCCTTGGTTGAGTCATATTTGCATAAGACCATTGATAAGCAAAGTCACCCATGGTACCTAAAAAGAAAGAAATATAAGAAGATAATTAAAATAAAAAAAAATATTTAAATTAAGACCAATTTGATTGAAATTAATGTTGGTAAAAATTGATTAAGCTAATTCCCCATCAACGGCGCCAAAAACTTGTTGGTCATTTTACCGATCAATATATGGGTGCAAGTATACACGGTAAACAAGTAATAAAAAGTAAGTAAAGTATCGTCCCCACGGAGAATTAACTAATAAAGTTCACCAAGCTCTAACCCGTAACCATTTCAGTCTTATTTAAACAAATGATTTAATATTTTATATTTAAACTGAGAAATTAAATAAACCTAACTATTCCTAGAGTAAGACTAGATAATGAAGACCTGAGATCACAATTTCATCTATTGACTCATTCAAATTCACGCACTTCATGTTAAGCGAAATTACTTGCACTTGATTGCTAGTCGAGAACACGAAAGTAAAGTACAACCATATCTCAATGTACCATACTCATATCACATATAATCTATAATTGATCGAATACACATGAACACCCACATTACCTAAACCACTATATGTCTATGTGATTTATAAATAATTAGGGTTTAAGCCCAAATTCTCAAATGACTACAAGCGATGCCTTGGTATACGTCTATCCTAAGCACGAATCATATATTCCATCACCATGTAGAATATACAAACACAAGCTATCAAGATCAAATCTAAACCCATACTCCGTCTTTCAAGTTCATATGGGTTATCACAGTAATTGATAGCCAATCAACTAAACAAATAAGCATGAATCTTAATAGACAATCCCACAACAATCAATAAGGCTAACAATGAAGTATGTCAAAATAAACTAGGCAATAAATTCCATTGCAATCTCAAAATAGAGTTTAGCTCATCATAGAATCAAACTCCATAATCCACAATTGATTATACATTGAGAAATAAAGATAGAAGTAAAGAGAAGTTAGGGAATTGGGAATGCAAATCTGATCTCTCTTACTCCAATTCTGAATTTCCTATGCTCTCCAATTGTTTCAATCTTTAACTCTAATCAACTCTAGAAATCACTACTCTAATCTACTCTAATCTAATATGGAAATTAAATAGAAGAAAGCAATGATCCCCCAAAGGGGTGGAATATCATTTACATCATGAAAATACGTCTAATATATAAGCCCTAATCGAACCCCACCTCAGTTACGCTTCAATTGCACTGTTTAGTGAAAAGTCAGCTCTGGTCAACATCAGAAGTGGCGCGACCACGCTGGGAATGGCCTGGAGTTAGGAGCGCCCGCGCTAAAGTAGTGAAACGCATAATTTTTGTCCAGGGACTCGTGCGGCTGCGCAGGAATTTGCGCACCCGCACCGCTGATTTTCTGCTGCAGTGTCCTCTGGTAAAATGGCCATAACGTTTGATCCGGGAAGAGTTACGGAGCCTGACACCTATCAAATCGAAGCTATCAACGAGCTCTACAACTTTCATTCTTTGATAATTGAGAAATAATGGACGAATGAAGGCTTAAATTGGATTGGAAGTGATAGCTCTACAAATGGCCAACCAAAACATTGAAGTTTAACGTCCGTTGGTAGAAATGTCATAACTATTGCATCCGAACTCCGATTGGAATGATTCAAGATGTTCTAGAAAGCTAAGAAGATGCTCTACAATATAATCCAAGTTCCAAGCTAAGAACATGAAATGAAGATGAAATCCAAAACGATGTCCGGATTGCTTTTCCTTACGTTTTCATACCAATAGTCGCTCACACCGTTCCCAAGCATAAGATCTACAAAATGATCACGAAATGTATGAAAAGTAACTAAGAAACATGAGTATAAGCATCTAATACAAGTAATAGATACTAGATAAGTATGTATAAAACCTTCTTATCAATTTGCCCTTCTTACCAAACTGAATTTTCCCTTTCTAGGGAGATACTTTCAAGAAAACATAACTACCGACATCGAATTATCGATTTTGTCGATGTTGATCGGCATATTTTTTCTGTTTATCATGTGCGGCTATCAATCTTGCTCGAAGCAGGTTGATGATCTCGACGGTTTGTTGCATCAATTCTGGACCCAATAGCTGACGTTCACCTACCTCATCCCAGCATAACGAAGTTCTGCATTTCCTGTCGTATAATGCTTCGTAAGGCGGCATGCCAATATTTGCGTGATAACTATTATTATAGGAAAATTCAACCAATGGAAGATGGTCATCCCAATTTCCCTTGAAATCTATGATACATGATCTGAGCATATCTTCTAGTGTTTGGATGGTTCTCTCACTCTGTCTTTCGGTTTTAGGATGGTATGTTGTGCTCATTCTCAGCTGTGTTCCCAAGCACTCTTGTAGTCGTTTCTAGAAATTAGATGTGAAATGTGGATCTCAGTCTGACACAATGGACACAGGTACACCGTGTCTTGAAACGATTTCCTTCACGTATAGTTTTGCCAACCGATCTAGGTTAAATGTAATCTTGATTGGCAAAAAGTGTGCCGACTTCGTCAGTCAATCGACAATCACCCAAATGGCGTCAAAACCTTGCTGAGTTATTGGAAGACCTACCATAAAATTCATTGTGATATGCTCCCATTTCAATTTCGGTATCTCCAATGGTGGTAATAATCCGCTTGGCCTTTGGTGTTCAGCTTTAACTTTCTGACACGTTAAGCATTTCGCCACGCACTCAGCCACATCCTTTTTCATATTCGGCCACCAAAAATAATGTCTAAGATCCTGGTACATCTTTGTACTCTCAGGGTGAATCGAATATCTTGAGTTGTGAGCTTCACTTAGAATTTCCTCTTTAACTTTCGGTACTGGCAAAACCCAAATTCTTCCTTCGAATCGAAGTAACCCTTCCGAATTAATTTTGAATTTGTTTTCCTCACCTTCATATACTTTCTGTTTTATCTTTTCACAGTCTTCATCCTGAAATTGTGCATTCTTTACTTTATCTATCAACGTTGAACTGTTTCCCATCTGGAACAACTTTTTATCGGATTCTGTCAGATATCTAATTTCCAGCTCCATCTTAGCCATTTCCGACACTAGCTTCTCCTGAGCAGTCAACACCATTAACTTCTCCCGTCCCTTCCTACTTAAAGCATCATCAACAACATTCACCTTTCCGGGATAATAGAAAATCTCGTAGTCATAGTCTTTGATTAACTCCAACCATCTTCTCTACCTCATATTCAAATCTTTTTGTGTAAAGATATACTTCAGACTTTTATGGTCGGTATATATCTCACACCTCTCTCCATAATGATAATGTCTCCAAATCTTAAGGGCAAACACCATCGCAGCCAACTCTAAGTCATGAGCCGGATACCCTTTCTCATAATCTTTCAATTGACGTGATGCATACGCAATAACTCTGTCGTTCTGTATAAGCACATAGCCTAGTCCTTTATGCGATGCGTCACTATACACCACAAAATTCCCTATATCATCAGGCAATGACAACACAGGTGCTGAGCTCAACCTCTTCTTTAATTCTCGAAAACTTTCCTCACACTTCTCTGTCCAAACAAACTTAACCGCCTTTCTAGTTAAATTCGTCAACGGAGTTATGATCTTGGAAAAGTCTTGAATAAAAAGCCTATAGTAACCTGCCAATCCTAAGAAATTCCTCACCTCTGACAGTGTTTTCAGCTGATCCCAGTTTATTACAGCTTCCACTTTTGATGGATCTACCGAAATTTTGTCCTTATCAATAACGTGCCCGAGAAACTGTACACGTTCCAACCGAAATTCACATTTTAAAAATTTTACGTACAACTTTTCTTTTCTCAATGTCTCCAACGTTACTTTTAAGTGATCAACATGTTCCTCCTTGGTCTTGGAATACACAAAAATATCATCAATAAACACCACCACGAATTTGTCTAAGAATGGTTTAAACACCCTGTTCATCAAATCCATGAATGCTGCAGGTGCATTGGTTAAACCAAATGACATAACTAGAAACTCGTAATGACCATACCGAGTTTTGAACGTTGTCTTTGGTACATCCTCTAGCTTTACCTTCAACTAATGATAACCACTTCTCAAGTCTATCTTTGAGAAATACATCGCTCCCTTCAATTGATCGAACAGGTCGTCGATTCTAGGTAATGGATACTTATTTTTAATCGTGACCTTATTCAATTCTCAATAGTCAATGCAGAGCCGCATCAATCCATCTTTCTTCTTAACAAATAACACCGGTGCTCCCCATGGCGACACACTCGGCAGGATATACTTCTTGTCGAGCAAATCTTGCAATTGCACCATCAACTCTTTCATCTCTACTAGGGCCATTCTGTATGGTGCCTTAGGTATTGGGGTCGTTCCTAGTAGTAAATCAATCACGAACTCGATTTGTCAATCCGGTGGAAGACCCGACAAATTGTCTAGAAATACATCTGTAAAATCTCTTATTATCGGTATCTCTTCTAACTTCGCACTCTTCTTCCGTGTATCGACTACGTAGGCTAAGTATCCTACACATCCTTGTCTCAACAACTTCTTGGCTTGCATCACCGTTAGACACCTTGCTTATCGAGGTGACATGCTGCCATAGAACACAACCTTTGACGCAGTCATAAGGTTAACACATTTCCTTTGGCAATCAATTATTGCTCCATAATTGAATAACCAATCCATTCCCAGTATGACATCAAATTCACTAAGTCTAATTGGTATCAAATCTACCAACATCTCGTGATCCTTTATAGCCACTCTACAATTCCTATATATGAATCTAACAGGAATCACTTCCCTATTTGCAATCTCTTTGCTTAAGGGAAATTCTAATTCTTCCTGAGGCAAATCTAAGTTCTCAGCAAATTCATCAAATATAAATGAACAAGTAGCACCTGAATCAAATAGCACATAAGCATTAATACCATTAATCAGAATGATACCTGACACCACATCCTTAGACTGTACAGTATCCTGCATGGTCATATTGAAAGTCCTCGTAATAGGTCGGCTTGACTGTGCTGGTCTAATGATAGTCAATGCACCACCACCGTTGTTGTTTCCTTTTCCACCACTTGCACTTCCCGCTGGCTTCTTAGGGCAATCACGAGCCATTTGATCCTTCGAACCGCAGGTAAAACATACTCCTTTCTTTGGGATAAAATAGTTTGGTGCAATGTGTCCCTCCTGACCACAGTTGAACACACCCGTTTTCCTTTCAAAAACGCCCCAGTATGGTTCTTCCCGTAGGTCGCACAAGCTTCAAACTTTTTCTTCTGCTGATTTCCTTGCTATCCTCCCGTAGTCAAATTCTCGTTCCACTTCCTATTCTGATTGTTACTTCCAACGTTACTTCTACTAGCCTTATTTTCATTCTCATTCTTCCTCTTCTTCCGTTCTTGATTGTACTTGGTCAAGGCATCGCTTCCACCTTCCACGATAATTGCCTTTTCCAGTACAGCCGCAAATATATTTAACTAGAACATTGAAACCTTGCTATACAGCCAGGGTTTCAATCCTTGCTCGAGCCTTCTCACCTTTCGCTCATCGGTATTGACTTGATAAGTGGAAAACCTTGCCAACTCGTTAAACTTCACAGCATATTCTGGCACCGTCATAGTTCCTTGCTTCAACTCCAGAAATTACACTTCCAACTAATTCCGAGAACTCGCTGGAAAGTACATTTCAAAAAACATCTCCTTAAATCTATCCCATGCTATCACTCCTTGTCCCCCACGAACCTTATTTGCTTGCCACCAGTAGCTAGCTTCAGACTTCAGCATGAACGTTGCGAACGCAGTCTTCTGATCCTCTTTGACTCTAGCAACATCGAACACTTTCTCCATTTCCATGATCCAGGTTTGGGCTTCCACCGGATTCATAGACCCTTGAAACTCTGGCGGTCCGACTGCTTTGAATTCCTTGAAGGTCGTGACCTGAGCTTGCGGTTGATTCGTAAGTGCTCCCGTTAACAAGGTTACCAACTGCTAAACTGGGTTAGCATTGGCCTCGTTATTATTGTTATTAGACCCCTCAAGAGGTGGTTGTTGACGTGGTTGTCTTCTTCTAGGAGGCATTTTCTGTTAAAATATACGCTTATTTGTTCATTACTTAACTTCTTGGGTATTTGAAGTTTAACTTAAACATTCTAAGATTAAAGCTATAACACATAACATCTCGAATAACTTTGATATTTTATTCATTCATAATGTTTTAAAACATATTAAAGATATCATATCTGCTATAAACATCCACTTTCCTGAACTAGACAAGTTTCAAGATTACATATTCATACTACCCCTTTATTTATCTCAAAATAAGGGATTCACAGTTTATTTACTCACTTACTTAACCATATATTATTATTCTCATTCTTTCTATCTAGGCATATTAAGACGTCGTAAGGCTTCTCTACGTTCTTCCTCTATAAATACGATACACCATTCTAAGATCCATCACGAACCACGGTGAATCGTCAAATTGAGGTGTGTAATAAAAGACTCGATCCTGGGCCCTATCAATTGCAGAATTAAAGGCGTAATCCATCTCATTCATCTTGGCCTTCTTCATTTGAACTTTAGCCTCAACACGGTCTGCACGTTGAGTCGCCTTCATCTAAGCATCCTCTGCTCTCGCACGCTTAGTTGACTCCTCTTTCAAGTCATCTTTTAACTTCTCCACATCAGTCTTCATCTTCTCATTCACTGCCAATAGATCTTCATGCTGACCCTTGGTATGAACTAGGTCCCACTCCGTGTTTCCAAGTCTTGAGTCGAGTTCCTGAATCTCCGCATCCTTCTACTCCATCGTAGCATGATGCATCTCAACCAACTCCTTCAGCTCCTCAACCTTGTCCTGTAATTCTATGTTACGATCGTACAGAGCGTCAAACATATCAGCTGATATAGAGTTTGGTGGAAACTCCACAAGATCCTCTTCCTCATTTTCCTCCTCTATCTCCTTCGAGCTATCCTCCTCGGGATCGGTCACAGGCTCATCCTCCTGGATCAATTGCTCCCGCACTACGTGAATATCCCGGGGTTCATCATCCCTAGGTACCTGAGGTATCACTTCCTTAGCTGGCCTGGATCCTCCTTCATTAGACATCCTGACAATAAAATATTTTTAAAATTTATTTATTATATAACATTCTTCGATACTCGCGTGCACATAAGTTATTAACACATAGCACATAATGTCTTTTATTATTTAGCTTCAATGGATACCTTAATCCATTCCTTAAAACTCGATAAGAGTTAGACACCTCTATGTTTTCTGTCTCCTTAAAGGTTACTTCCTAAGGTTTCCCTACCTAAGGTTCGTAACCTAGAGCTTTGATACCAACCTGTGACACCCCCAAACCCGGGTACTTCATTCCCACAGGATTTGGTGCTCACCATCAAAAATAATTACATCTAACTACCCATAATAAAGAATAAAGACATAAAATAAGTTAAACAATAATCTTTCCCATTAAAGGGTTACATCATCACAAAAACAATCTCAGGTAATCTACCCTTAAATTATTACATAAGTTTACGGAATACATCATAAAATAAAACAAGTCTTATAACACAATTCATTAAAATAAATTTTCATAAATCTTCAACACTTAGACATCTTGCCCTTTCCTTTACTAATAGATGACTCATCGACATTCTCAATTTTTGTTGTAGTGTTAAATGCAAGAGTGAGCAAACAATAGCTCATTGATATAAAGAGTAGTAATAACAGCATTAGAATGAACAACGAATGCCGAATAATAATGAACTTGTTCTACGAATCAAAAATAGAAAACAAGTTTGAATTTAATATCTGAGAGTCTTAAGACCACGAACTATGTCCCCGGTGTTTAGGTATTATTACTCAACCTTAACAGTCATTTAGACTATACAGACCCTTCTTTACGTACTTAGGGGGATCAACCCTTTGTACCATGTATTGTGCACAAACATCTAAACGTTACACGTATAAAATCCCCTATGTTAGGGTTATTCGTCTCAGTTTGGACTTAGAATTTCTTCACTAAAGAAAGTTTAGCTCGAAACTAACTTATGAGTGATTCTAGAATTTTAGAACACTATTCCATTATAGTCTGGTTCAGTTAATAAGAGTTTGCTTACTACTTGAAGGTTTAATACAACAATGTAGAATTGAATAGACATAGTATGTGTGCAAAGTATCACATTCAAAAGAGTTAGTACAATCTCATTTGAATCAATGTATTAGAACAACATATACTTTGAATAACAATATCAAGACTTAGGAAAATGAAACTCGCTCGATGTAACGAGCTAGATTATAAGAGCTTATACAATCATACACGAGATAAAATCAATAGGCTTGTGTAACTTCAATGTAAAATTTAGGAATAGAAAGCTTGCTTGACTTAAAGATAACATAGCTATGAAACTTGCTTAATAAAAGTTTAGGATAAGGAACTTGCATTCATTATAAAGAGAATGAAGTTAGGAAACTTTCCTCGGGTGTAAGCTACACAAATATAATAAACGTTTGCCAATTACCCTACATATACCATTAGAGTCAAAATACTAATTAGTTATATTAACATCAATTTCATTAGTTTAGTTTTCATTTTAATCAAGTCTATAATCCTTAACTTAGGACTTGATTATCCTACTCATTCACGTAACAATAAACTGAATTCTCAATTATATCATAGTATACGACATAGTGATTGCAAACCAATTCCAATTCAATTGACATCACATTACGAACTTTCACAACTTATAAATTTATAATCTATAGTTTCAACGTTGTGATTACTACATGTTGTTATGTCTTATAACATGTTTTAGGGTCATTAAAATAAGTTAGGTTAGCATTTCCAAAGTTATGTTGTTAATAGCTCAACACTGGGTCTGACAAACCACTGGCGCGGCCGCGCCATGACACCCTTTGTATCTGGCGCGCCCGCGAGGCAGCGCGCCCGCGCCCGAGCTCGGCACCAGAAGCAGTTTTTGTTAAACACGAAATCAGACTCTGTTCTAGGCCAAAAAATTCCAATTCCACAGAAATTCATCAAACTCAACATCTAAGACTTTGCAATAATATAGTTAAGTGTCCTACTCTTCATTCTAATTACATAAACATTACATATATATAAATTTAAAGAATCAAAATCACAATTTTCCAAATTTCTTCAATTTTAACACTTTTAGCGAATTCGATCGCCATGACTTCGTTGCTTAACTAATTAACACGATTTAAACTACTTTATTTTCGTTTCTTAACATATTATCACAATCCAACATTAAATTGCAGATTACATCACATATTGGACAAGAAAATTTTTATTTTCTTAAGCCATTTTTCATGCATAAACACTGTTGTTACAATTTCTTTCCCACAAAGCCAATTTTCACAAATTTGATAACTAATATACAACTACAGATGATAACCAACCAATTTATCAAGAGTATACATATATATAATCAACATACGAAACAACAATTCAACAAAAATCCATTATAGAGAACTTTAAATTATATACTCCAACTTGAAAATTTAGGAATGTGTTATACCTTGGATTTCCTACTAACAAGATAATAGAATCCTTCCTCAACCCTTAACAATTCGCAGAGATTACACTCAAATTCTCTTTAACCCCTTGTGTTTCTCCTCTCTGTATTTCTATGTTATCAAGCCTTAAGGAAAAATAAGACACGTAACCCACATATAACTGACTCCCACGTTCGTCCGGTAAAAAAACAAAAAGGTTTGCGCCAATTCAAATAAGCCAAAGGCCACAAGGCCTTGTTTGGCTAAACACATTTTTCCCCCTACTAGATTATTTTAATAATATTTTATTATATAGTTTTTATTTGTCACACACATGTAACCAATTTAATTAACTTACACTTATAATTATAATAATTATAATTCCCATTATAATATACTTAATAAATTATTACATATCTAATTTAATTGATAAATTAGATCAAAATAGCATTTTATTTAATTTACTTATTTTCTTAAGTATTAAGTAATTAATTTAATTTAATTATTTCCTTAAATTAAATCCTTCAAATAAAAATTACCATTATTCAATTTAATTAACATTAATCAATTTAGTTACTAAATTCTTGCATGCCAATTCCATCAATTATTTATTTTCTCAATAAATAAATTTATTAAAATATTTATTTAATTCAATAAATATTTAAATTAAATGCAAAAATTTCTCGATCGTTACTTGTGCTATATAGACTATATTTGCTACATGTTTATCATAAGGGTGCAGGGCTTTAAGATTTTGGTTCAAGAGAATCCATCCACACTTTCATTTACAAAATAGAGAATAGATTTGCTCAAATAAACCCACGTAAAAGAAAAACAAGAGTGTAAAAGTTGCCATTCAAGTGAAGAAAAAGAAGAGTGTAATAATTGCCTTCATGAAAATACAAGTATAAGTGTAGATATATGCATGGTACCTTCAGTATTCTCATAAATACTTTCCTCCTCTGCATGTGGTTCATCGGCATGGATCTCATTATCTTCATTTTCATTAATTTTCGGGCCATTGGAACAGTTAGCACGAGATCTAGACGTTCTATTAAAAGCCATTAAAGCAACCTGAGAAACAAAAATATGAATTCAGAATAGTAAAGAATATCAAGTCATAATTGATAGATCAGTTTTTAGAGGTTAGCATTAATAAAAAATTATATAAGAAACGACAAGCAAGTTGAGCAAATTCTACTGGACAATCTTGATAACACAAATCAAGGAAAAGATCAACTCTTTTCCTATTGCTTACTATGATTTTGCATTCTACAACCCCAAGAATAAACCTAACCTTGTTATCAAGATTCAACAACTCTACTTCAAGATTGTCCAGTAGAACTTGCTGCATCAAATAAATCAACTTGCTTGTCGTTTCTTGTAAATTTCAAGCCTCACAAGAATTATATAAGAACCACATACTGTACATGCAAAGCTTGTGCCAAGATTAGGAGGCATCATAATCTGCTTCCAGTTTCCAAGTTCCACTTATATTGTAACTGTTCATCTTCTAATATGTAAACTTCATATACATATAGAACTACTTATCCAACCAGAGGTCATAAAGAGTAGAGATGACCAAGGAGCACCAAGATATAATATCAGAAACAGAAGATATTATAGTAATACATAAGATAGTCTAGATATTATACTAATACATAAGATAGTTTAGATATTTGCTAATAGTACAAGGAGCACCAAGATATAATATCAAAAACAGAAGATATTATACTAATACATAAGATAGTCTACATATTATATCAATTGTAACGTTTATCCTCTTCATTCTTCCTCATCTTCATTTTCCTCACTATCACCCTCCTCTTCGTCTTCGGGACCCTCCTCTTCTTCTTCGTCTTCGTCTCCATTCTCATCTTCATCAACAATATGTTCAATCATTCGTCTTTCGAAACGAGATGTATCAATTTGAGATACTGTTTTTCGCTTACTTTTAAGTCTTTTTCGTCCATTTTCAACTAATTCAGCATCAACGTCATTCCTAACCCAATTTATGTTTTCAATATCAACTTTTGCAGCTGGAGTGATGAATTCTTCATTGGTATTGGGTAACTCTTCACTATCAGAATCTACTTCAGCACCTTCACATAAATCTCTCGGCTTTGTTCGTATAACCACACGCCAATTGTTATCCCTTTGATCATCAACATAAAATATTTGTTGAACCTGAGAAGGCATTACAAAGGGCTTATCGGTTGAACCAAACTTTTGATAATTTACAAGTGTGAAGCCATAATCATCAGTTTTGACCCCTCTATCACGTGCTAAACTGTCATACCACTTACATTTGAACAGAACAACTTTGCCAGATCCATAATAATTTAATTCAACAACATCTTCCAAAATACCAAAGTATTGAACTACATCTTCCTTGGGATTTTGGTCTCTAGCAGAGGAATATCCACGAGTAGTTGCTACCATATATACCCCACTATTCTGCGTTCTCCTCTTACTCTCACAACTTGTAGAATGGAATCGATACCCATTTACCAAATAACCATTTCCTCTCCTGCCTATCAAATTTGGGCCAATTGCAAGAGCTTGAACTTCCTTTGAAGCATCATTATTCATAGTTGCCATCTACAAAATGGTAGCGTTATAAGCAAATTCCTTCCATTTTTTATTAATAACCATTACAAAATTTTGCATAAAATTATGTTCACATAATGTAGTACTTACATAATTCTTAAACCATTCAGGAAATTCCTTTTTCTTAGCATTGTCAATTTCCCTTGGCATCGATTTTTGCTTACGCTTTCCACGTCGTAACATATATGAATCTTGCCAAATACTACAAACAAATAAACAAACAAATTGTTTTTGTCATAGCTAGTTGGCTAACAAAAGTTATTAATATTTCGAACAATAAATATCATTCTTTATTTACTCACCTTAGATATGACTCAACCTCTGTACAATTGAATAGCACATACAGGCGTGCACTCTTGACATCATCGCCACATAGAGTACAAACTTTTGGGACATTAAGAAATCGACCTATGTTTCTGAATACAGATAAACTTGATTTACATTGTTCGTATCCAGCTTCATTTCTTCCAACTCGTTTCCATGCAGCATTGTTTTGACTCAAATATCTTGAGCAAAATGTAACACATTCTTCAGCAATATACCCTTCTACAATTGACCCTTCTGGACAACTTCTATTGTGAATATACCCTTTTAACTTGCCCATGTATCTTTCAAAAGCCCACATTTGTCGATATTTCACATTTTCAGCTATCTTCACCTCTTCAGCAAGGTGTACACACAAATGTACCATTATATCAAAGAAAGCAAGAGGAAACACCATCTCAAGCTTGCAAAGTATTAACTTAATTTTTTTGTTCAACCGTTCATAATCTTTCGATGTGTTATAGTTGGAACATAATTCTCTAAAGTAGTTACAAAGTTCAATTATTGTTGAGCAGACATGTCTAGGCAAGTTGGTACATCGTATTGCTATTGGAAGTAATTGTTGCATTAAAATATAGCAGTCGTGACTTTTAAGACCTGAGATCTTGCCCCCCCTCAAATTGATGTAACATGAAATATTTGAAGCATATCCATCAGGTACCTTAACATTTTTCAACACTTTCAAGAAATTATGTCTTTCTTTCTTCGACATGGAGTAGCTTGCAGCCGGCAAAATGTACTTTGGATGGAGCTCTCTTCTTATACCCATTTTCATTAAGTCCAATCGTGCTTTTAAATTATCTTTTGACTTTCCTTGCACACTCAACAATGTCCCAATCAGGCTATCACAAATGTTTTTGGCAATGTGCATTCCATCTAGATTGTGGCGCAACAAAAGTATTTGCCAAAATGGTAATTCAAAGAAAATAGATTTCTTTCTCCAATTATATTTTGAGTTATGGGGAATGGTCTTCGTGCTAGTGGGTCTCTTTCCAAAAGTGACATTAATGACATTAACTTGTTCAAGAATATTAAACCCTGATGGCACCACCAGAGCTTCACTATGGTCACATTCTCCATTAAATCTTTGTGTATCAAACCTATAACTATGACCCGACTCTAGAAAACAATGATGCCCGATATAACATTCCTTACTTTGCAATCTATAAGAATGAGTTTTCATTTGACATGATGGACAAGCCAACTTACCTTTAGTGCTCCAACCAGACAACATAGCAAGAGCTGGAAAATCACTAATTGTCCATAACAGTGCAGCACACATTTGGAACTATGTATCGATAGATGCATCATACGTTTCAACCCCATTACTCCATAGTATCTTCAACTCCTCAATTAAAGGTTGTATATACACGTCAATATCATTACATGGAGAGTTTAGACCAGGTATTAACAACGACATGATAAAATACTCATGCTTCATACACATCCATGGTGGTAAGTTATAAACAACAACTGTCACTGGCCATATACTATACGGTGACCCATGGGTAAAGGGACTCATGCCATCAGTGGACAGTCTGAGTCTTACATTTCGATGTTCTTGAGAGAATGTAGGGTACATTGTATCCAAATGCTTCCAAGCTGCAATGTCAGCTGGATGACGATTCACTCCATTTTTTCGTCGCTTTACATGATGCCACATCATGTATTTTGTAGTTTCTACATACATAAACAGCCTCTGCAATCTTGGAATTAACGCTAAATAACGTAATTGCTTCACAACTACTTTGCTTCTCTTAGCATTTGTATCTATTTGTGCCTTCTCTGGTATAACCATCTCAGTCTGCTTCCATCTCAATGATTTGAAAACTGTACAAGACTCTAATTTTTCATTTTCTCTCCAAAAGAGCATACAATCATTCTCGCATACATCAATCTTCACATAACCAAACCCTAAATTTCCAACCATTTTCTTCATTTCATAAAAATTATCAAGCAAGTTTGCAAATGCTGGAAATGATGACTTAAATTACAGAGCAAACCATCAAAGGACACATCAGTCCATTTGCTAACATTTTTATGATTAAAAAGCCATACAATGAATTAAAGGACAGTCTCCATTTCACATCCAGGATATAAAGGTTGATTGGCCTCTGACATGTACTTTTGGTATTTTGTAGCTTCAGCCGACGATTCCACACCTTGATCCCTAAATATATCATTTATCATCTCAAGCATACGATGATCATCTTCAGATTATGATGGTTCGTCGTGAACATCATCATTGCTCACATCCCTGACAATCTCATCTTCCCCTTGATGCACCCAATTCGTGTAGCCAAACATAAATCAATCACAAATCAAATGTTCACGAATAGTTGTTCGAATCTTGTATCTTCCATTCACACAATTCTTACATAGACAAGGAATTCTTCCTGTGTTCATGCCCACTTTTTCGAAACCAAAATTCAGAAATCTTTCTAGGCCTGCAAGATATTCTCTAGAATATCTTGGTAATTCCATCCACCACTTTTCCATGATATTGTGTCCCTAATTCAAATTGAACAACCATCCAATGTTAGGTACCAAACAAGAAGCATCAAGAAAGCATGTGGTACGGGCAAAGAGAAATTGATGGCGAAAAAAGATAATGAAAGTAAAAAAGGAATGGATATGGACAGGGCAAATCGTTGGAGGTCAACATTAAACGAAGTTGTAGGCTTAGAATGTGGTCCGAACATCTCTTGTTAATCTAAAAATATAATTCCTCTTAGTATTGTTGTACTGCTGTTTCTATGTCAATTATAGTGATCATAGCTAGTAAGACCATTAAAATTTACAAGGCCCCAATGTATGATGTTGTTTGAGTCATAGCCATTGGCTTATCTCGTTGGATCTCGTTCCCTCCTACTTTTTCCTTTAGCTTCTTTTATTGGAAGACTAAGAATCTAACTAAAATCAAAGTTGTTATGTACGCAAAACATGAAATGTGAGAAAAAGGAAGAGCAAAGTCTAATCACCCATGTGAAACACACAGGCAATCCACTACTCTTCCTCGTTACTTCACTAGATTCTCACCATATATACATACATATATACACATGTATATATAGTTAATCGGATATATATATATATATATATATATATATATATATATATATATATGTATGTATCCGATTAACTATGAAAACTTTTGGCGGCCTTTTTATCTGCCACATTCATAATATGATCAAAAAAGCACAAAGAAAACATCTTGCCATAATGTATGGGATTAGAGGGTCCCCAACTACTAGATAACAGACAAAACCAGGCGCCATCCATAACCCATCTGACAAAGATTGCTCAATACACGACAGCCCAACAATAAAGAAAGAAAATAGTAAAATTTAAGAGGAAAAAACTAGCATGTTATAAAGATATATTAAGGGTATATCAGTTGATGCACATTCCATATTCACATAATTTAACTAGTATATGTTATGCTCAGGAATATTCAAGTTAACTCCCAAGATTATTATTACCCATTAATAAAATTTCGAATAGAACAAAAAATTCAACAATACCATAGATCGATCAAGAATGCTGCTGTACAAACCATAGAGGTGGGGATCATTCAGTGTACAAACTATACTAAGCAACCAAGCAGGCTCATTCAGTGTGTTGTAATTATCTGGGAACAGTAACCAACAAAATTCATCCCACCTAGGAGGCTATTGCAGATTTACTGTTGGACTAAGAATGTATATGTATACTGTTCGCAAAAACAACAATGTACTCCTCCTATTCCAAGCTTAGGCAATCACATAAAAATAGTAATATTTCCTAGACTTGAACCTCATCAAACTTGAGCCATAGCCGTTAGAGGATAAATTATAAAAGAGACGAATACAAATAAATCACTTGAACTAAAAAGAAACAAACAAATGTACAGGAGGTGGAGGCGTAGAGCTATAGCTTATTAGTATTCTTTATATTAATCTCATTAAAAATAAATTATTAACAATCCATAATGGATACAATAACAACACAAAAGTACTAATTTGATCTCACAGACCCACCCAATAATCAGAAACCATAACTTATATAAAACAAACATTACTCTAGCTAAGAAATAGATTTCTGACCTTCGGGCCCTAAAATTCGATTCACAACAGAAGTAGCCACCAGAACCCCAACAACCTCTGCTCCTGCCACCGAAGCACCTCTAGTCGCCTAATACTACCGAAGCACCTCTAGTCGCCGGCGTCAGTTCGATCAATTCGATCGACTGAGATGGTGAGAGAGGAGAGAGAAAGCGTTAGAGATGAGACGATCGACTGAATGTTTGGGGGTAATGATTTGGGGGAAAAAGTGAAGCTCAGGATTTGTATGCGCCCAAGCTAAAGACCCGGTAATGACCCAGCCTAAAAAAAACTCCCTACACCGACGGTCAGGTATTGACCGTCGCTATATATGTCTATAGCGACGCTTCCGCCCCAACCGTCGCTATATGTTGAATTTCTAGTAGTGATAGGATTGATGAGCTAAAAGAGTTACCTGAGATGCGTCAGGCTACTATAGAGCAGAAGGATGCCGAGATTCAGGAACTTGACTCATGACTTGGAAACACGGAGTGGAACTTAGTTGATACAGAGGGACGGTAAGAGGATCTGTTGGCTGAGAACGAGAAGATGAAGACTGATGTGGAGAAGTTAAAAGAGGACTTGAAAGATGATTCAGCTAAGCGTGCAAGGGCAAAGGACGCTTGGATGAAGGCGACTCGGCGTGCAGACCGTGTTGAAGCTAAGGTCCAAACAAAGAAGGCCAAGATGAATGAAATGGATTATGCCTTTCATTCTGTGTTTGATAGGGCCTAGGATCGAGTCTTTTATTACCCACCTCAATTTGAAGACTTACCGTGGTTCGTGATGGATCGTAGGACAACATATTGTATTATGGAGGAAGAGCGTAGAGAAGCCTCTCAACGTCTTAATATGCCAAGATAGGAAGATTAATAATATTATTTGATTAAGTATATGAATAAATAAATTGTGAATCCCTTATTTTGGGATAAATAAAGCGGTAGTATAAATATGTAATCCTGAAACTTGTCTAGTTCAGAAAAGTGGATGTTAATAGCGGGTACGCTATCCTTATTATGTTTTAAAACATTATGGATGAATAAAATATCAAAGTTTATTGAAATGTTGTGTGTTAAGATTTAATCCTAGTATGTTTAAGTTAAACTTCAAGATATTCAAGAAGTTGAGTAATGAACTAATAAGCGTATATTTTAATAGAAAATGCCTCCTAGAAGAAGACAACCACGCCAACAACCACCTCCTGAGGGGTCTACTAACAATAATAACAAGGCCAACGCTAACCCGTTTCAGCAGTTGGTGATTTTGTTGACGGGAGCACTTGTGAATCAACCGCAGGCCCAAGTCACGACCTCAAAGGACTTCAAAGCAGTTGAACCGCCGGAGTTTCAAGGGTTTATGAATCCAGTTAAAGTCCAAACCTGGATCATGGAAATGAAAAAGGTGTTCGACGTTGCTAGGGTCAATGAGAATCTGAAGACTGCGTTCACGATATGATAACCCGGGATTTTAAATAATCCAAATTTTTACGAATAATTTTTTTTTATTTAATATTGACTGTTAATATTGTACTGTGTATCTGTTATATGAGTCTCGAGAATTAGTCAATCTGTGTATTGACTGAGAAAATAGAGTAGAGTTGTGCTTAATAGCTTTAGAAACCCTAACCCTAATTTCTGAAAAAGGATTCGATAAAAAATACAATTAAAATAATTATTTTAATGAGTACGTGTTTGTATTGTTTAGAATTTTGATCAAATAATTGATCGGATAAGGTTTAAAGTTAATAAACCCTAATAAGAGATTAGAAACCCTAATCTCAGGATTAGAAACCCTCACGCACAGTTGGAAACCCTAATCGTATGTCGGGAAACCCTAATTTTCAATTCAGGAATCAAAAACCCTAATTAAGCAACCCCATTCCTAATTGGCAAGGCTAATGTGTTTATTAAACTTTAATATGATTAGAAAGCCCTAATTATATTTTGGTTATCTTAATTTCTATTTTACAAACCCTAATTGTAATTTAGAATATTTATTTTTCTAATTAAAACCCTATATAGAAAATAAACCTAGAAGCAAAAGTTTAAAACCTAAGGGTTTAAACCTTAGGGTTAAACCCTAAGGGTTAAAACCTAAAGGTTAAACCCTAAGGGTTTGTGCAAATTCTAAGAATGCCATTAAAATTAATTTGCTAATGACCAAAATGCCCTTTTAGTTTATTTTAATAGGTAACTTGCAAAATGTGCTAGCAACTTTAGTTGGTAACCTAATGTCTTGACTCTATGACATTAAAAAACTCATCAATCAGCGTCCATTTGACATCTAGCATCAGATCTAGCAATATGTCTTGATATATATAGATTTGGGAGAGAGAAAGTTACTACATTTTGATTATTTTTCAACCAAGCTCGTACCAACTCCCTCTCACACAAAAACCTCCGAATTTATCATGTAGACCAGTCACTTATACAGCCCTAGATCAAACAATAACAGATTAGAGAGCATAGATTAAGAATTAGAACAAGAAGGTATAAACCCTAAAATCTAATTTGATAGTGTATGCTTAGAAAACTTTTGTGTTTTTGTGTTTAGAATCTTGCTAATGGATGTTTTATGAAGATCTATGATGATCTATCATGAATCCATAGCATCAAAGTGCCTTAAAATGATATTTTTCAAAATCTGTTCTTGAGCAATTTTTGTGGTCTGACAAGAAATGTCAGTGGCCGTAGATCATTGCTCGTTTACTATGTTTGTTGTTTTAAAGTTGTTATGTGTAGCTTGTAATGTTGTCTTTAAGCTGCAAGTGGAATCAGTACCATTTAATGTCTGGATTAGAAGATATAATCGGTCAAAACTCGTTGGCCGGGCATGACCGGGCCGAATCTGGGTAACCTAGAAGGCCATGACCAGCGTCTGACAACGACTTTAAGCTTCCAGATCTGTCAGTTTGTTTTGTGTTATGATGTTTTGTTATATCATAAATGTAGCTGGTTATGTAGACAATAGATCTATGCTTTAAGATCGTTTATATCATAAACATATAGAAGGTAATTAATGGTCAAACCGGACCATCCGATCACGCTTTGCATTTCTGGGATTTTCCAGAAACTGTAATAGCATTGATTCTGACAGACTTTGACCAAGTGATACATTATGGATCTGTTGTTTTTGGACTGAGATCTTGACATCTCGTTGTTCCTTGTCATGAATACTACATGTATGAATCATAAAACCACCAAACAAATGAATAGAACCTAGATTAATTTGTACGGTAAAGTGGCTAGTCGAAGTTCTAGGTTTCTGGAGAAACCCAGGCAATGCCTGACAGTAAGTTTAAGGAGCTAGATCTTCATGATTTATTGTAGTATGACCCGAATAATTATTGTAACTTGTAGAGTTACATAAACACTATAAGTTGGATGTTAAAGCTAGCCCAGAAACAAAGTATACTGAGAATTAAACGTGGTCAAACGTTGGACCTTGAACACGAAGCTGTAAGTGTTCTTAAGCTCAAGAACACCAACAATGACGCTTTGTGTCGCTAAAGGTCTTTAGCGACGGTTTATTTATTTTCTAATTTCTGAATATTCCGAAAATTATTTAAAAATAGAAATAAATTATAAAAATTACTAAAAATGGTTTTAAAAATCATTTTAAATTCTGAAAAATAAGTTTTAATTATTTGGGAAATTTTTCTTTAATAATTATA
This sequence comes from Panax notoginseng, assembly GCA_016801055.1. Taxonomy (NCBI): domain Eukaryota; kingdom Viridiplantae; phylum Streptophyta; class Magnoliopsida; order Apiales; family Araliaceae; genus Panax; species Panax notoginseng. The sequence continues at coordinate 51,813,182 of CM029022.1, forward strand.
ATTATTTGAATAAAAATGATATTTAATTTATTTAATTAGTATATTAAATAAATTAGAGAAAAATGATTTAATATTATGAAAAATCATTTTAAATAAGAATAATGTATTTAAAAATATTTTGAGTTATAAAATGTAACTTTTAATATTTTTGGAGAATTTTTATTAATAAATTAATATTAATGATATTAGATTTATTTAATTATTAAATTAAATAAATAAGATAAAAATGATTTTTTTGATTTAAAAATCATTTTAAATAAGAATAAAGTGTTAGAAAATATTTTGAATTATAATATATATATATTTCAACATTTTTGGAGAATTCTCATTAATAAATTAATATTAATGATATTAGATTCATTTAATTATTATATTAAATAAATGAATTAAAAATGATTTTATTGATTTAAAAATTATTTAAAAATGAGAAAAATGTTTTAAAAATATTTTAAGTTATAATTAATGACTTTTAATATTTTTATAATAATTTTATTAATATTTAAATATTAATGGTGATGATTTAAAAATGATTTTAATTAGTTTAAAAATCATTTAAGTAGAATATTAATGATTTAAAATATGTTAAGTTATTAACAATAACTTTAATATTTTGACTAGTATAACATTAATAATTTTATATTATTAAATATTAATCATAATAAGATTATTTGATAATTAAATCATTTAAAAATAATTTAAGTGTTTGAAAAATTATTATAAATTATAATAATTGTTTAAAAATTATTAAAAGCTTCCGAAAAATATTATAAATGATATTTGACTTATCTAATATAATATTGAAGCTTAGAAACCGAACTTAAATTGACAATCAATGTGTAAATTGTCGGATAAGGGGACTAGAATACCGAGAATGGATCGAAGTCGAACGAGACCGAACTAGTTAGACTTGTTGAGTGTTTATATAGGTTATAAATACTAATGTGGCTATGTGGTAATGTGCCTAGGAGAAGTTTGACTGTAGAATACAGTGTTACGTGTTATAAATGATTATGCTAATTGTGAGACCGACATTGTTGATTATAGGTCTTATGAACGCAGTTAATTATATTGTGTGGCAGTAATCAACGAAGAAGGCAAGTTTCCTAACTCAACCTTGAGTTAATATTGTTCAATTAATATAGTGGTTAATTATTATTAATTATACCACATCCAGGGATTTATTGTTGATTATTCGCAGTTAGTGCATATTTAATATTTCAAATTGAATTACTGATTTGGAGAATATACATTTGTAGAATAACTATTGTTGGATATTTATATTCGTAGAAGATAGAATTGACAGTATAGATAGTTCCTGTTATTTGTCAAATTATGTTGAGAAATGTCTTAGCTAATTATTCTAGCTAGACGAATATTTGTTAGAACTTGATAAATTCGAGAATAGAATTTAATTGTTATTGGTAGATCGATGCCAATTATTTCGGCTAGATTGATAAGTAAATAGAAATTGAAATCATTGAATTTCGTTGTTAAATTAAATCTTTATTCTGAGACTGAGAAGAATAACCTTTTATATAAAGGGAACAAAAATTTTTAAGTCGTATATTCAACCATTGCGCGTGACCTAAATATTATGCATAATATAGGGTACAAGGAGTTGGCCGGCTCTAAGTACTTGTAGAGGGGTATGATTTAATCTTTATGATTATCTGATACACCTGCGTATATGTTAAAGTAAAACTTTGATATATACCCGAGAAGAGAAGTTCAAGATCCAACGGATCGCTCAGCATAACTCTAGAAAATATTCCACTTTGCTATTTCGTAGAATTTATTCTTGATTATTCATTTGAATATCGTAGAAAACCTTGAAAGCGTTGTACTCTTTCATATTTAGATTATTATTGTATAGAATACGAGAAGACTTGTTATTTATTCATATACATTTACTGTATGTCTTAACTTGCGGGGCAAACTTATTGCTCACCCTTGCTAAATAAAATATTTCAGTTAGGAACGAAGAGGCCAGCGGGTCAAAGAAGAACAAAGGCCAAGGCAAAATGCTGGAGTAGTATAATGAACCTTATTATTATTATGATGTATTGCAAACCCTTTTTGTATATCTAAGGGATATGTTTGTAATGTTAAGGTTAGCAGACCTGGGATTAATGTATTAGCAACCTATGTTAATGACCTATGTAATACTATTTCTATATGAATGGATAGTTAGATATTATTATATTGTGAATCGTGAACACCAAACTCGGGAGTCAGGTAACCCGGATTTGGGGGTGTCACACACGACATTTATGTTAAAGTCCGAAGCTGGCTATTAGTGGCAGATGAATAACGTTCGTGGGGAACATGGAATAATATGTTGAAAGAAATATTTTTCAAAATGTACTTTCCAGCGAGTTCTCAGAATTAGTTAGAAGTTCAATTCTTGGAGCTAAAGTAAGGAACTATGACTGTGCCAGAGTATGATGCGAAGTTTAATAAGCTGGCAAAGTTTGCCACTTATCAAGTTAACACTGATGAGCGTAAGGCGAGAAGGTTCGAACAAGGGTTGAAGCCTTGGCTTTATAGCAAGGTTTTAATGTTTCAGTTAAACACGTTTACGGCCGTACTGGAAAAGGCAATTATCATAGAAGGTGGAAGCGATGCCTTAACAAAGTACAACCAAGAAAAGAAGAAGAGAAAGAATGAGAATGAAAACAAGGTTGGTGGAATTAGTAATGGAGGTACCAGCCAGAAAAGGAAGTGGAGTGAGAATTCAACTACGGGAGGACAACAAGGAAGTCAACAAAAGAAAAAGTTTAAAGCTTGTCCTACCCGTGGGAAGAATCACACTGGTGTGTTTCAAGGGGAAGCGGCTGTGTTTTAATTGTGGCCAGGAGGGTCACATTGCACCAACCTATTTTAGTCCAAAGAAGGGAGCATGTTTCACCTGCGGGTCGAAGGATCACATGGCTCGTGATTGCCCTAAAATGACAGCGGGAAGTGCAAGCGGAGGAAAAGGAAACAATGGTGGTGGTACATTAACTATCACTAGACGACCACAATCAAGCCGACCTACTGTGACGACTTTTAATATAATTAACCGTGCAGGATTCTGTGCAGTCAAAGGATGTGGTATCAGGTATCATTCTGATTAATGGTATTAACGCTTATGTGCTATTTGATTTGGGTGCTACTTGTTCATTTATATCCGATGAATTTGCTTAGAACTTAGATTTGCCTCAGGAAGAATTAGATTTCCCTTTAAACATAGAGATTGCGAATAGGAAAGTGATTCCTGTTAGGTTTATATATAAGAATTATAGAGTGGTTATAAAGGGTCACGAGATGATGGTAGATTTGATACCAATTAAACTTGGGGAGCTTGATGTTATACTAGGAATGGATTGGTTATTCAATTACGGAGCAGTAATTGATTGCCAAAAGAAATGTGTTAACCTTATGACTCCGTCAAAGGTGGTGTTTTATGGCAACAAGTTGTCTCGATAAGCAAGTTATCTAATGGTGATGCAAGCTATGAAGTTATTAAGACAAGGATGTGTATGATACTTAGCCTACATAGTCGATACTCAGAAAAAGAGTGCAAAGTTAGAAGAGATACCGGTCATTAGATATTTTACAGACGTATTTCCAGACGATTTACCTGGACTTCCGCCAGATTGAGAAATCTAGTTCGTGATTGATTTAGTACAGGAACGACCCCGATATCTAAAGCCCCATACAGAATGGCCCCAGTAGAGATGAAAGAGTTGGTGGTAGAGTTGCAAGAATTACTTGACAAAAAGTATATTCAGCCGAGCGTATCGCCATGGGGTGCGTCGGTGTTGTTTGTTAAGATGATAGATGGATCGATGCGACTCTGCATTGATTATAGAGAATTGAATAAAGTCATGATTAAAAATAAATATCTGTTACCGAGAATCGATGGCTTGTTCGATCAATTGAAGGGAGCGAGATATTTCTCCAAGATAGATTTGAGGAGTGGTTATCATTAGCTGAAGGTGAGGCCAAAAGATGTACAAAAAATAGCGTTCAGAACTCAGTATGGTCATTATGAATTTCTAGTTATGTCATTTGGTTTAACCAATGCTCCTGCAGTGTTCATGGATTTGATGAACATGGTGTTTAAACCATTCTTAGATAAATTTGTAGTGGTGTTTATTGATGATATATTGGTGTATTCCAAGACCAAGGAGGAACATGTTGAACACTTAAGGGTGACATTGGAGACATTGAGGAGAGAGAAATTATAAGCTAAATTCTCGAAGTGTGAGTTTTAGTTAGAACGTGTATAATTTATTGGGAACGTTATTGACAAGGACAAAATTTTGGTAGACCCGTCAAAAGTAGAAGTTATAATAAACTAGGACCAACCGAAGACACCGTCAGAAGTAAGAAGTTTCTTGGGATTGGCAGGTTACTGTAGGCATTTTATTCAAGACTTTTCTAAGATCGCAACTCCGTTGACGAATTTAACCAGGAAGGCATTTAAGTTTGCTTGGACGGAGAAGTATGAGGAAATTTTTTGAGAATTGAATAAGAGATTGAGTTTAGCACCTGTGTTGTCATTGCTTGATGATACAGGGAATTTTGTGATATATAGTGATGCATAGCATAAAGGACTAGGCTGTGTGCTTATGCAGAACGACAGAGTTATTGCGTATGCATCACGTTAGTTGAAGGATTATGAAAAAGGGTATTCGACTCATGACTTAGAGTTGGTTGTGGTGGTGTTTACCCTAAAAATTTGGAGACATTATCTTTATGGAGAGAGGTGTGAGATATATACCGACCATAAAAGTTTGAAGTATATCTTTACATAGAAAGATTTGAATATGAGACATAGAAGATGGTTGGAGTTGATTGAGGACTATGACTGCGAGATTTTCTATCATCCCAACTGTGACGCCCCCAGAATAGGTATACAACACCCATTCTGAGTCGCCAAATACATGGTACAGAAAGCAAACTACAACTTCAATAATACAATTGTCGTGCAAAATACGACAACACATACTGAGTTTAAATACAAATATTGTCTTCTAGACAATATCCACACTCAAATAAATCCTCATTACAATTATTCAAACACTATTTTACAGAAATAGTGAGGACTGCTAATACATCTTTCTAGAACCATCACTCCATACCCCGACTAGATCCTGCTATGTTCTCACCTCCTGAGAAGAAAAATGGAACAAAAAGGAAAAGGGTGAGCTCAACTAGCCCAGTAAAGAATATTATGACTAAGATAATATACAACAAATTATCGTTAGTCTTCAACAGGGAAAAATCTGATAAAATATAATCGACAACAAGTTTTAGATCAACAACTGCAGCGGAAACAGCAAACCATTAGAAGAGTCAAGTAGAGAAAGAATTCTACTATCTTCTAAGATTTAAAAGTCCATCATCAATATTTTATCCCTGTAACATCAATTAATAATCATCTTTAACCAAATATTCATCTTTGCACTACAGGCCAAAGATATTCATTTGTATCATCAGTCGGTCATGTTCATCTCAACACTTGTTCATCTTTGCACTACAGGCCAAAGATATTCATCAAGTAATTATACATCTTTGCACTACAGGCCAAAGATATTCAGTAATATCATCATTTAGGACTGAGGATGATGAAAAATATCTTAAAGAGAACGAATCCAATGAGACAGAAGGACAAATAGTAGGGATTCGTATAACAGTTTATCCAAGATCAATAATACTTCATAATAATCAATTGTGAAGCAGAATTCAAAAATAAAGATCAAAACATGGATACAATCAAAGATAGTAACCATAATAGACATCTTGGACAAAAAGGGAAAATTTTATTTTTCGGTGAATAGTGCCGTATTCGTGAATAGTGTCGTATACGTGAATAGTGCCGTATACGTGAATAGTAACCCCCGACACAAAAAGTTCCAAATTTGATAAAAACTCATATCAATATTTCAGCATAATGATATTGAAGAAAATAATATCATTAAGAAGAAAATAATATCCCTTACCTCAAAATATCAGTACTTCTGGTCGGAATACCGGTATAAGGCTGAAAGAAATTTGCTCTGATGAATAGAAACTCTCAAAGTATCTAAATACTCACAAAATACACTCAATAATCTAGAGAGAGAAAGAGAGAAAACTTGTTTCTGGTGTGATTTTCAATTCTAACTTAGCCCTCTATTTATAAGAAAATTTTGGTAGGTTTGACCTGCAACCTGATGGCTTTACCTGCTACTATTCCCACCCACCACATTTGAAATACAATTCAGCACATTTCTTCACCAACCACAAGTGGGGCCCACCAATTCTAGAATTTTCTACCAAAATGATAAACTCCGAAAATTCAACAATTTCTGAACCAGTCATCTTGTAAAATTCGTAATAAATCATACGTTCATTTTTAACGGTTCAAAATTTGTGGACATATACTCAACTTATATATGTATAACATATCCAAAAATTACCACGATCCAACGGTCGGATTAAAAATTATAACCCCCGCAAACTATCTCAAAAACCCTGATTTTTAATACCTCCATTCCGACAAAAATACTGACAAAAACCTCAACATTAACTCCTTCATTTTTAACCACAAAAATATATCCCTCATTTATATCCACATAAAATAAATATTTCCTTATCATATTAATCAATAATTAATTATTTACAAATAATATTACAGAATCACATTTATGACAACCAGGCCGTTCCCAGGAAAGAGGGGGCTTTCCAATAAGGATTTCTCCTTACTGGCGCGCAATTAGATGACCAAACCTCTCCTTAGACAGAACTTTCTAGACATTGCCAATAATGTTATCTAATAATATTATTCAAATAATATGAATTATTGATCTGATAAATGAAAATACTGTGCAGCAACAATTATTGAAACAACAATAATATAAAATATCAACGCAGCAATTATTGAATCAATAAAATAAAATATTGAATAATAACTACTGTAACAATTATTGAGTAGTGCCTTCTTACGTAAGAATCTATAATTGGTGCAATACCGTGTGCTATTGTATTTTAACCACCGGGTATTCCAACAGTATTAACGGTAACAACTACGCCGTTATTTATAAACAACTTATACTTGTCGTTTTCTTCATCCAATCGCTTTCCGTTATGGGGCCCACACAAGGCTGCGCCGTCGTACGAATATTCTCCGACAGCAAGAATATTCCACGACCAAACGAATATTCCCCGACAAAATGAATATTTTATAACCACTTGCTTATTTTGTAAAATTTGCACATTTCACCCATAACCAAAGTATTATATCAAATTAACCCCTTATTATTCACAATAATATTTAGAGAAAATTTGATTTTATTCATTAATAAGTTGGGGTCTTACAACCTCCCCTCCTTATGAAATTTCGTCCTCGAAATTGACGTACGTACCTGATGTTTCAAAAAGGTGAGGATACCTCGCTTTCATTTCTGATTCCAACTCCCAGGTCATTTCTTCAATAGCATGGTTTCTCCACAAAACCTTAACTTGTGGTATAACCTTCGTGCGTAGGACATGCTTTTTCCTATCCAAGATCTTAACAGGTACCTCCTCGTACGTTAAATCTTCAGCTATCTCGTCTGGTTCTAACTCAATAATGTGATTCGGGTCTTTAACATATTTACGAAGCATAGATATGTGAAAAACATTATGAACACGAGACATGCTTGGAGGTAATGCGAGTCTATATGCCACATTTCCTATTCGCTCAAGAATCTCAAATGGACCAACAAATCTTGGATTGAGCTTTCCTCTCTTCCCAAATCTTGTAACTCCCTTCCATGGTGCAACACGTAACAATACATGATCCCCAATATTAAATTCCACGTCCTTCCGATGAAGATCCGCATAACTCTTTTGTCGATCCTGTGCCGTTTGTATACGTTGTCGAATCGTTTGGATCTTCTCTGTAGTAATGCGTACCAATTCTGGTCCCAACAATGTTGCTTCACCCACCTCGTCCCAGCATACTGGAGAACGACATTTTCTTCCATACAACGCCTCAAATGGAGCCATACCTATGCTCGCCTGATAACTGTTGTTGTAGGAGAATTCCACCAATGGTAGGTACTTATCCCAACTCCCTTTGAGATCTATGACACAAAGTCTTAATAGATCTTCAAGAGTTTGAATAGTCCTTTCTGATTGTCCGTCCGTTTGAGGATGGTATGCCGAACTGAATCGTAAATCCGTGCCCATAGCTTTCTGCAAGCTAACCCAAAATCGTGAAGTGAATCTTGGGTCACGATCCGAAACTATGGATACTGGCATGCCATGCAATCTCACAATCTCGTTCACATACATACTAGCAAGACGTTCAAGGGAATAAGTCTCACGTATCGGTAAGAAATGAGCGGACTTGGTTAATCTATCAACAATAACCCAAATCGCATCTATACCTTGAGAAACCTTGGGAAGACCTGTAACAAAATCCATAGTAATGTGTTCCCACTTCCATTTCGGAATCTCAAGTGGTTGCAATGGACCCTTTGGTACTTGATGCTCCGCTTTTACACGTTGACAAGTTAAACATCTCGAGATAAACTCCGCGATCTCTCTTTTCATATTGCTCCACCAAAATGTATGTCGAAGATCGTGATACATTTTGGTACTCCCAGGATGGATTGCAAACGGTGTGTTGTGTGCCTCCATCATTATTCTATGCTTCAAGTCAAAATCGTTAGGAATACAAAGTCTGGAGTTGACTCGAAGTATTCCTTCTTCATCGATTCTTGCTTCTGGAATAGCACCTTCTTGCACTTTCTTCTTCATACACATCAGCTCCATGTCTGTAGCTTGAGCAGCTTTAACTTTATCGATTAAAGTAGGTTCTACTCGTATATTCGATATCATCATGTGGGTACTTGGAGCCTTCATGTCTATCTCCATCCTTTGCAAGTCATACAAAATGGGCCTTTGTGTTAACAACATTGCACTCGTACCCGCGTATAATCTTCTACTCAATGCGTCAGCTACTACGTTCGCTTTTCCAGGATGATATTGGATGGTATGATCGTAATCTTTCAACAGCTCAAGCCAACGTCGTTGCCGCATGTTGAGTTCCTTTTGGGTGAAAAAATATTTGAGGCTTTTATGATCTGTATAGATCTCCACTTTCTCCCCATACAGGTAGTGTCTCCAGAATTTCAACGCAAAAACGACTGCTGTCAACTCCAAATCATGAGTAGGATAATTCCTCTCATATTCTTTGAGTTGTCGTGAGGCATAGGCTATGACTTTCCCATGTTGCATGAGAACACATCCTAACCCTTTGCCTGAAGCATCGCTGTAGATAACAAATCCATCCGAACCAGATGGTATTGTCAGAACAGGTGCCAAAATGAGTCTCCTCTTGAGTTCTTGGAAACTCTTCTCGCATTCCTCACTCCATACGAATTTTGTATCTTTCCGAGTCAGCTGAGTTAACGGAGTAGCGATTCGAGAAAATCCTTCCACAAATCTCCGATAATAACCAGCTAAGCCTAGAAAGCTACGTACTTCGATTACCTACTTAGATTGCTCTCAACTGTGACTCATATCCCAACTTTCGATAGCACGTCACAATGACACCTATCAGTTTACTACCGCACGAATATGGCGTCCCCTACGGAGAGTCTGGATTCAGTGCATTCCATAAAGGAAGTCACCAGATAAAGGCTCGGTTATCAACTTCTATAGTTAGGTTTTTAACTCCCGAAGTTCAATAGGAGTCATTATAAGATTTTTAGAAATGAGTTTTGTATCGGATTGAAGATCAATACAAAAATTCAATATCACGCTCTGGGTTAAGCCAGGAAATTCTTCAGGAAATACGTCAAAAATTTTACTAACAATAGAAATATCATTCACATCTGACGTATTTTTGTTCAAGTTCATAACATAGCTAAGAAAGCTTGACATCCGTTTTTCAATAAACGAATGACTTTACGGCTTGATATGAAAGAGTTTGACTTCAATGGTTTGGTTGCTTGAATTTGAATAACAGGTTGCTTAGGAATATGAAAACTAACAACCTTACAAAAGCAATCAATTTGGCATGATGAGTAGTTAACCAATCGATTCCTAAAATCACATCAAAAGCAAGTATCTTTAAAGAGATAAGGTCAACAGGTAATGTGATGGTGCCAACTTGGATCATGCAAGATTTATAAATAGTGGATGTAACGAAAGTTTCTCCTAACGGAGTTTCCACAGATAAATCAAAGTCTAATTTCTCCGGAGTCAAGTTTAAACGTTGAGCACAAGTAGGAGAGATAAATGAATGGGTAGAACCGGTATCTAGTAAAGTATAAACTTCGCAAGAATTCAAGATTAGCTTACCCGTGATCACCTCGTTCAGGTTTCTCGCGTTTTGGCCAGTCACGACAAACGCCCTTCCAGGAACCGCTGATTTCGACTTATCCGGGATAACTTTTGGAGTCACCATCCCCGCTGAACTTGGTTTTGCTACAGAACACTCTCGAGCTATATGACCTTCCTTTCCACAGTTATAACATACCTTGGATTGTTGTGGGCAGTTTGGGCTGATATGTCCCTCTTTCCCACTTTTGTAACATACAACCGGTGGTCGTTCTCCTCCCCTAGAAACAGTTGATGTTTGTGCTGACGTCTTCACGTTATCATTGTTGTACCTTCTCTTCTTGAAATCTCCTCCCGACTCGCTCCTTCTATTATCACGACCACGATTACCACCAGAGTGGTTACCGCTTTTGTCCGAATGTTTTCCTCCCTGCTGGTTTTCATTGCTTCGATGACTGCCGCCACCGGTATGACCCTGGTTGTGGTCCCTCGGTTGCACATACTCATTATCTCGCTCTAATAATTGAGCCCTATTTACAACATCTGAATATAAAGAAAATTTATGAGAGATAAGATATTGTCGAATCTCGGGTTTTAGACCTCTCAAAAACATCCTTGTCATTCGTTCCTCATTTTCGACCAAATGAGGTGCAAACTTGGATAACTCTGCAAACTTCGCCTCGTACTGGGACACCGTCATGTTATTTTGTTCCAGTCTGATAAACTCTGCCTCCTTCATATGACGAATACTTTCAGGAAAGTACTTGTCATTGAACAGTTTTTGAAATGTTTCCCAGGACATGTTGAGTGCGTCAGGCTGGGTACGCTTCACAGACTCCCACCAGTAGTCTGCCTCACCGCGGAACATAAATGTGGCGAATGGAACCTTCTGTTCCTCCGTGCATCCCAAGACATCAAATATCTTGGTAATTTGCTTGACCCACGTTTCCGCCATGATCGGATCCGGCTTTCCCTTAAATTCTGGTGGTCCCAATTCTTTGAACTGCTTAGCTGTGACAAACCGCGCGTTGTTATCATTTCCACCCGTATTCTGCACACGAGTCTCCCTCGTCTGATTTACTCCATTATTAACGTTCTCAGCTGCCATTCTTAAATACTGCCATAAAACAATGGTTAATAGTCATGTCATATATTATCCCTATACTCTGACCGACCAAATAAACACCAAATAAACTTAGTCAGGTCATACTAGCGAAGGAATTCCCCGTCTCTCCCCTCCTAGTTCTTGTCTCACATCTCAGCCAGGGATCATATCCCTAAGCTCTGATACCAACTGTGACGCCCCCAGAATAGGTATACAACACCCATTCTGAGTCGCCAAATACATGGTACAGAAAGCAAACTACAACTTCAATAATACAATTGTCGTGCAAAATACGACAACACATACTGAGTTTAAATACAAATATTGTCTTCTAGACAATATCCACACTCAAATAAATCCTCATTACAATTATTCAAACACTATTTTACAGAAATAGTGAGGACTGCTAATACATCTTTCTAGAACCATCACTCCATACCCCGACTAGATCCTGCTATGTTCTCACCTCCTGAGAAGAAAAATGGAACAAAAAGGAAAAGGGTGAGCTCAACTAGCCTAGTAAAGAATATTATGACTCAGATAATATACAACAAATTATCGTTAGTCTTCAACAGGGAAAAATCTGATAAAATATAATCGACAACAAGTTTTAGATCAACAACTGCAGCGGAAACAGCAAACCATTAGAAGAGTCAAGTAGAGAAAGAATTCTACTATCTTCTAAGATTTAAAAGTCCATCATCAATATTTTATCCCTGTAACATCAATTAATAATCATCTTTAACCAAATATTCATCTTTGCACTACAGGCCAAAGATATTCATTTGTATCATCAGTCGGTCATGTTCATCTCAACACCTGTTCATCTTTGCACTACAGGCCAAAGATATTCATCAAGTAATTATACATCTTTGCACTACAGGCCAAAGATATTCAGTAATATCATCATTTAGGACTGAGGATGATGAAAAATATCTTAAAGAGAACGAATCCAATGAGACAGAAGGACAAATAGTAGGGATTCGTATAACAGTTTATCCAAGATCAATAATACTTCATAATAATCAATTGTGAAGCAGAATTCAAAAATAAAGATCAAAACATGGATACAATCAAAGATAGTAACCATAATAGACATCTTGGACAAAAAGGGAAAATTTTATTTTTCGGTGAATAGTGCCGTATTCGTGAATAGTGTCGTATACGTGAATAGTGCCGTATACGTGAATAGTAACCCCCGACACAAAAAGTTCCAAATTTGATAAAATCTCATATCAATATTTCAGCATAATGATATTGAAGAAAATAATATCATTAAGAAGAAAATAATATCCCTTACCTCAAAATATCAGTACTTCTGGTCGGAATACCGGTATAAGGCTGAAAGAAATTTGCTCTGATGAATAGAAACTCTCAAAGTATCTAAATACTCACAAAATACACTCAATAATCTAGAGAGAGAAAGAGAGAAACTTGTTTCTGGTGTGATTTTTAATTCTAACTTAGCCCTCTATTTATAGGAAAATTTTGGTAGGTTTGACCTGCAACCTGATGGCTTTACCTGCTACTATTCCCACCCACCACATTTGAAATACAATTCAGCACATTTCTTCACCAACCACAAGTGGGGCCCACCAATTCTAGAATTTTCCACCAAAATGATAAACTCCGAAAATTCAACAATTTCTGAACCAGTCATCTTGTAAAATTCGTAATAAATCATACGTTCATTTTTAACGGTTCAAAATTTGTGGACATATACTCAACTTATATATGTATAACATATCCAAAAATTACCACGATCCAACGGTCGGATTAAAAATTATAACCCCCGCAAACTATCTCAAAAACCCTGATTTTTAATACCTCCATTCCGACAAAAATACTGACAAAAATCTCAACATTAACTCCTTCATTTTTAACCACAAAAATATATCCCTCATTTATATCCACATAAAATAAATATTTCCTTATCATATGAATCAATAATTAATTATTTATAAATAATATTACAGAATCACATTTATGACAACCAGGCCGTTCCCAGGAAAGAGGGGGCTTTCCAATAAGGATTTCTCCTTACTGGCGCGCAATTAGATGACCAAACCTCTCCTTAGACAGAACTTTCTAGACATTGCCAATAATGTTATCTAATAATATTATTCAAATAATATGAATTATTGATCTGATAAATGAAAATACTGTGCAGCAACAATTATTGAAATAACAATAATATAAAATATCAACGCAGCAATTATTGAATCAATAAAATAAGATATTGAATAATAACTACTGTAACAATTATTGGGTAGTGCCTTCTTACGTAAGAATCAATAATTGGTGCAATACCGTGTGCTACTGTATTTTAACCACCGGGTATTCCAACAGTATTAACGGTAACAACTACGCCGTTATTTATAAACAACTTATACTTGTCGTTTTCTTCATCCAATCGCTTTCCGTTATGGGGCCCACACAAGGCTGCGCCGTCGTACGAATATTCTCCGACAGCAAGAATATTCCACGACCAAACGAATATTCCCCGACAAAATGAATATTTTATAACCACTTGCTTATTTTGTAAAATTTGCACATTTCACCCATAACCAAAGTATTATATCAAATTAACCCCTTATTATTCACAATAATATTTAGAGAAAATTTGATTTTATTCATTAATAAGTTGGGGTCTTACACCAGAAATGCGAATGATGTTGCTGATGCCTTAAGTACAAAGGGACGTGAGAAGTTAATGATGTTGACTGCTCAAGAGAAGGTAGTATCGGAAATGGCAAAGATGGAGTTGGAAATTAAATATCTGACATAATCAAATGAAAAATTATTCCAGATGGGAAACAGTTCAACGTTGGTAGATAAGGTGAAGAATGCACAACTTTAAGATGAGAACTGTGAAGAGATAAGAAGAAAAGTGTCTAAAGGTGAGGAAAACAAATTTAAAGTTGATTCGAAAGGGTTACTTCGATTCAAAGGGAGAATTTGGGTTCCGCCAGTACCAGAAGTTGAAGGGGACTTTTAAGCGAGGCCCATAACTCACGATATTCGATTCACCCAAGAAGTACAAAAATGTACCAGGATCTTAGACATCATTTTTGGTGGCCGAATATGAAAAAGGATGTGGCTGAGTGTGTGGCAAAATGCTTAACGTGTCAGAAAGTTAAAGCTAACATCAAAGGCCAAGCGAATTGTTGCAACCGTTGGAGATACCAAAATGGAAATGGGAGCATATCACCATGGATTTTATGGTAGGCCTTCCAATGACTCAGCAAGGTTTTGACGCTATTTGGGTGATTGTCGATCGATTGACAAAGTTGACACACTTTTTTCTAATTAAGATTATATTTAACTTAGATTGGTTGGCAAAACTGTACGTGAAGGAAATTGTTTCAAGACACGGTGTCCCGGTGTCCATTGTATCAGACAGAGATCCATGTTTCACATCAAAATTTTGGAAACGACTAAAAGAATGCTTGGGACCACAGTTGAGGATGAGCATAGCATATCATCCTCAAACCGACGGACAAAGTGAGAGGACAATCCAGACACTGGAGGATATGCTCATAGCATGTATAATGGATTTTAAAAGAAATTGGGATAACCATCTGCCGTTGGTTGAGTTTGCCTATAATAATAGTTATCACGCGAGTATTGGCATGTCGCCTTACGAAGTGTTGTACGACAGAAAATGCAAAACTCCGTTATGCTGGGACGAGGTAGGTGAACGTCGACTATTGGGTCCAGAATTGGTGCAACAAACTATCGAGATCATCAAGGTGATTCGAACAAGATTGATAACTGCACAGGATAGACATAAGAAATATGCCAATCAACACTGACAAAATCGGGAATTGGATGTCGGTAGTTTTGTTTTCTTAAAAGTGTCTCCCTGGAAAGGGAAAATTCGATTTGGCAAAAAGGGAAAGTTAAGCCCTAGGTTTATAGGACCTTTTGAAGTGCTACAACGAGTTGGTGAAGTAGCGTATGAGGTAGCTCTACCTCCGGAATTAGAACATGTTCATATCATTTTCCATGTTTCAGTATTAAGACCATAGAAGCCTGATTATAAGCATGTTATAGAATATGAGCCATTACAGTTTGAGAAAGACTTGTCATATGAAGAAGTCGTTGTTTAAATTATCGATAGGAAAGAGCAAGTACTAAGGAATAAAGTGATACCTTCTGTTAAGGTAATCTGGAGAAACTACAATGCTGAGGAAGCTACATGGAAACTTGAAGATGTTATGATGAGAAATTATCCTCATTTATTTACTTAATCTTGTATAGCGATTCTGGGGACAGAATCCTATTAAGGAGGGAAGAATGTACAAATAAATTTATGGAGTCGTGATTCTGGGGACATAATCCTTTTAAGGAGGGAAGGATGTAACGATCGAGAAATTTTGTAATTAATTTAAATATTTATTGAATTAAATAAATATTTTAAATAATTTATTTATTGAAAAAATAAATAATGGATGAAATTATGGTACAATAATTTAGTTAAGTGTGTACGTTAACTAAATTGATTTATGGTAATTTAATTATTTGAAGATTTAATTTAATGAAATAATTAAATTAAATAATGATGTTCTAGTCTAATTTAATAATTAAATTAGATATATAATGATTTATTAAGTATAAAGTATAATTATAATGAAAATTATAATTATAATTGTAAGTTATTTAAATTAACTAAATTAAAGTGTAACATAAGGAACTATATAATATAAGTGTTATAAAAATAATTTAGAAGGGGGGAGTTTTGTGTAAACCAAACAAAGCCTTATGGCTTTTGGTTAATGTAACAACCAAAGACTTTTGGCTTAATAAACTGATAACCACGTTTATCAGTGTTTAAGCGCTCAGTTGGGGTTATATCACGTATCCTCCAAAAACCAAGAACAGAGAAAGAGAGAGTTTGGTGAGGAAGAGAGAAAACATAGTGAGGTTGAGGGAGAAATTCTTTGTAATTTTGTCAAGAAGAAGGAGAAGGATTGCTAAAGCTTTGTGATCATCTTGTGAAAATCAAGTATTGAAGGTATAAAAATCTAAATTTATTTTCTTAATTTTTAATATAGAATTGTGTGAACTTGAATTATAATTGTTAATTAGTTTATATAATCAATTGGTTATCATCTATAAATGGTTTTAGTAAGAGAATTCATGAAAATCATGTTTGTGTTCTTGGGTTTTCTTGGGGAAAAGGGAAAGAAATGGTTGATGATTTGTTAAAATAACTGTTATTTGTGTTGAAGATGGTTTAAAATCTGTTATATGTTTCTTTCATTTGGTTTTGGAGTATCAAATTCATGAAAATTGGGTTTGTAGTAGGAGACTTTAAAAATAGTGTATATATGTGTGGAAATAGCTTAAATAAGTCCAAATTTTGATGTCCAATACTTGATAGAATTTATAAATTTGTTTTGGATTGTGATAATACATTAAGAATCGAAAACAACGTAGTTGGAATGGTGTCAATTGGTTAAGAAACGAAGTTTTGGCAACCGAATTCGCTAAAAATATTAAAATATAAAGGAATTAGAAAAAAAAAATATGATTTTGAACCTTAAAAGTTAATTATATATAATGTTTATGTGGATAGAATTAGGAAAAGCATGGTTGTTGATGTTATTACAAAATTTTAGTTGTTAGGTTTTGTGAATTTCTGTGGAAATTGGAAAAATTGGAGTGTGCTGTGAAACAGGGTTGCAACTGCAGTTTCTGTCTGTGTACTGGCGCAGCTGCGCCAGTACCAAAGACAGAAACGGCGCAGTTGCACCTGTTAGGTTTTTGGAGTTGAGCACCAGCGCAGCTGCGCCGTGCCTTGAGCAGAGACAGTGTGTGTTGGTTAATTGTAGACTATAATACTAAGAGCTAATCTAGTATGGTATGCATGATAAAGGTGTTAAAGCATAATATAAGATACAATAACAGATGGTTATGTGTGGTGATACCAAAAAGTGAAAATTTAAAATGATCACTTGAACAAGTTATGTAATGAATAAAAGTTAATGTTTACAAGAGTTGGAAGTGAATGATAAAGCTTATATTAGGTGATAGTGAGATTTTAGATTCGTAAGGGTGGTTAACCAACATGATTAGACATTAAGTTAAAGGTTATGGCTTAAATGGTGGGTTGAACCTATAAAGCTAATGATAATATAACTAATTGGTATTATGATTTCAATGGTATGTATAGGGTAATTGGCGAACGTTATTATACTTGTGTAGCTTACACATGAGGCAAGTTCCCTAACTTCATTCTTTTTATTATGAATGCATGTTTCATAACTATGTTACCTTTTGTTGTCAACCAAGCTTTCTAATTTATCATTATGCAAGTTCTTAAATCTTATATAAAGTTGAGCAAGCCTATTGATTCTAACTTGTGTATGATTATGCAAGCTCTTGTAATCTAATTCGTTACATCGAGCTAGTTCCACTTTCCTAATTTTTGTTATTGCTAGTCAAAGCATATACTATTTAAATTCATTATTTCAAATGAGGTTTTCCTAACTCTTTTGGGCGTAGTACTTTGCATATACACCATGTCTATTCAATTGTATATCGTTGTTATTCAAACTTTGACCTAAATAACATTGTTCGATTCTATATTATTGTGTTGAACCTTCATATAGCAAGCAAACTCTTGTTGGTTGGACTAATTTATAATTGAATAGTGTTCTAAAATTCTAGAATCACTAATAAGCTAGTTCCAAACTAAACTTCCTTTAGTGCGGAAATCCTAAATTCAAACTGAGATGAACAACCCTGATATAGGGGATTATGTACATGTTAACGTTTAGATGTTTGTGCACAATACATGGTACAAAGGATTGATCCCCCTAAGTACGCAAGGAAGGATATGTACAGTCTAAATGACTGTTAAGGTTGAGGTAATAATACCTACTTATCGGGGACATAGTTCGTGGTCTTAAGACCCTCAGATATAAATCTTGAACCTATTTTCTATTTTGATTCGTAGAACGAGTTCACCATTATTCAGCATTCATTCTCCAAACTCATGTTGTTATTATTAATCTTTATAATAGTGGGCATTTGTTTGCTCACTCTTGCAATTAACACTGCAGCTAAAGTTGAGAAAGTCGATGAGCCATCTTCTAGCAAAGGAAAGGGGAAGATGTCCAAGTGTTGAAGATTTATTTGAATTTATTTAAATGAATCATGTTATAAGACTTATAATAAATTGTGATGTATTTCACAGACTTATGTAATTGTTTAAGGTTAGATTACCTGGGATTGTTTTAAGTTGATGTACCCCTTTAATGGGAAAGATTATTGTTTAAGTTCTTTAAATTATATCTTTATCCTTTATTATGGATAGTTAGATGTAATAGTTTTGGATAGTGAGCACCAAATCCTATGGGAATGGAGTACCCAGATTTGGGGGTGTCACAGGTTGGTATCAAAGCTTTAGGTTATGAACCTTAGGTGGGAAAATCTTATGAAGTAACCTTTAAGGAGACAGAAAACATAGTGGTGATAAACTCATATCGAGTTCTAAGGAATGAATTGTGGAAATTCATTAAGAGATAAACAATAAAAGACTTTATGTGCTATGTGTTAATAACTTATGTACTCGCGAGTATCGAAGAATGTCACATAATAAATAAAACTTAAAAATATTTTGTTGTCAAGATGTCTAATATTGGAGGATATAGTCCAGCTAGGAAAGTAATACCTCAGATACCTAGAGATGAGGAACCCCGAGATGTTCATGTGGTTCGGGAACAGTTGATTCAGAGGGAGCCTTCTCTGTTGGTCACTGAGGAAGAGCAGGAGGATGAACCTGTGTCTGATCCTGAGGAGGAGAACTCTGAGGAGATAGAAGTGGAGGATGAGGAAGAGGATCTTGTGGAGTTTCCAGCAAACTCCATATCCGCTGAGATGTATGATGCACTGTATGACCGAAACATAGAATTACAAGATAGGATTGAGGAGCTGAAAGAGTTAGCTGAGATGCGTCAGGCTACTATAGAGCTGAAGGATGCCGAGATTCAGGAACTTGACTTATGGCTTGGAAACACATAGTGGAACCTAGTTCATACAGAGGGACAGTAAAAGGATCTGTTGGCTGAGAACGAGAAGATGAAGACTGATGTGGAGAAGTTAAAAGAGGACTTGAAAGAGGAGTCAGCTAAGCGTGCAAGGGCAGAGGACGCTTGGATGAAGGCGACTCAGCATGCAGACCGTGCTGAAGCTAAGGTCCAAATGAAGAAGGCCATCATGAATGAAATGGATTACGCCTTTCATTCTGCGATTGATAGGGCCCAGGATCGAGTCTTTTATTACCCACCTCAATTTGAAGACTTGTCGTGGTTCGTGATGGATCGTAGGATGACATATTGTATTATGGAGGAAGAGCGTAGAGAAGCCTCTCGACGTCTTAATATGCCAAGATAGGAAGATTAATAATAATATGTGATTAAGTATATGAATAAATAAATTGTGAATCCCTTATTTTGAGATAAATAAAGCGGTAGTATGAGTATGTAATCCTGAAACTTGTCCAGTTCAGGAAAGTGGATGTTGATATCGGGTATGCTATCCTTATTATGTTTTAAAACATTATGGATGAATAAAATTTCAAAGTTTATTGAAATGTTGTGTGTTAAGATTTAATCCAAGTATGTTTAAGTTAAACTTCAAGATATTCAAGAAGTTTAGTAATGAACTAATAAGCATATATTTTCACAGAAAATGCTTCCTAAAAGAAGACAACCATGCCAACAACCACCTCCTGAAGGGTCTACTAACAATAATAACGAGGCCAACGCTAACCCGGTTCAGTAGTTGGTGACTTTGTTGACGGGAGCACTTGCAAATCAACCGCAGGCCCAAGTCACGACCTTCAAGGACTTCAAAGCGGTTGGACCGCCGGTGTCACGCCCCCAAAACAGGTATACATCACCCATTCTGAGTCGCCAAATACATGGTACAAAAACAAATACAACCTCAGTAATACAATTGTCGTGCAAAATACGACAACACATATACTGTGAGTTTGAATACAAATAGAGAGTATAAAAACTCTAAAGGAGTCTTCATTACAATTATTGATACACTATTTTACAAAAATAGTGAGGACTGCTAAACAACTTTCTAAAACCGTCACTCCATAACCCGGCTAGTTCCTGCTATACTATCTCCTCCTGAGAAGAAAATGGAACAAAAAGGGTGAGCTCAACTAGCCCAGTAAGGAATATTATGACTAAGATAATATACAACAAATTATCGTTAGTCTTCAACAGGGAAAATCTGATAAAATATAATATACAACAAGTTTTAGATCAACAACTGCAGTGGAAACATCAATCCATTAGAAGAGTCAAGTAGAGAAAGAATTCTACTATCTTCTAAGATTTAAAAGTCCATCATCAATATTTTATCCCTGTAACATCAATCAATATACATCTTGAATCAAATATTCATCTTTGCACTACAAGCCAAAGATATTCATTTGTATCACCAGTTGGTCATGTTCATCTCAACACCTGTTCATCTTTACACTACAGGCCAAAGATATTCATCAGGTAATTATACATCTTTGCACTACAGGCCAAAGATATTCAGTAGTATCATCATTTAGGACTGAGGATGATGAAAAATATTTTAAAGAAAACGAATCCAGTGAGATAAAAGAACAAATATTAGGGATTCGTATTACAGTTTATCTAAGTTCAATAGCAGAATTCAAAAATAAAGATCAAAACATGGATACAATCAAAGATAGTAACCATAATAGACAACTTGGACAAAAAGAAAAAAATTTTATTTTTCGGTGAATAGTGTCGTATTCGTGAATAGTGCCGTATACATGAATAGTAACGTATACGTGAATAGTAATCCCGACACAAAAAGTTCTAAATTTGATAAAAAAATTCATACCAACATTTCGGTATAATGATATTGAAGAAAATATCATTTTAAGAAGAATATAACACCCCTTACCTCAAAATATCAGTACTTCTGATCTGAATATCGGTATAAGGCTGAAAGAAACTTGCACTAATGAATAGAAACTGTGATAACCCGAGATTTCGAATAATCAAAAATTTTCGAATAATTTTTTTTTATTTAAAATTTATTTGATTATTAATTTTGTGGCAAGTATCGGTGATACGAGTCTCCAGAAATTCAATTTGTGTATTGACTAATAATTTTAGAGTAGAGTTGTGCTTAATAGAGAATAGAAACCCTAACCCTAATTTCTGGAACGAGATTCGGTAGAAAATATAATTAAACTAATTATATTCGTGAGAATGTGTTTGTGCTATATGTTGATAATGATTAAAGTTTGATCGGATAAGGGTTGCAATTAATAAACCCTAATTAGGAAACCTTAATCCTATTTGGGAAGCCTAATGTGTGTATTAAACTTAAATATGATTAGAAAACATTAATTATATTTTAGTTATCTTAATTTCTATTTTACAAACCCTATTTGTAATTTAGAAAAATTATTTTTCTAATTAAAACCCTAATTTGTGGGTTATAAACCCTAATGACCATTTTGACCCTAATTACTAAATTAAGCAATTTTAATTAGGAATATTAATCCTAATTAGCAAGATTAAATTTTATGATTAGGAAATATTATATAATTATCGAATCCGAATTGTATTTTGGAATTATTAATATTCTATTTTGGAAACCGAAATTTGAAAATTTTGGAAATTAAATTGCAAACCTAAAGGGTTTAAACCCTAAAACCTAAAGGGTCCAAACCCTAACCCAAACCCTAATGGTTTGTGAATTGGACAAGTATGCCATTAAAATTAATTTACAAATGACCAAAATGCCCTTTTTACATTTTAAATGAGCTAACTTGTAAAATTGGTAAAACCTTTAGTTGTTCACCTAACCTTTTGACTTAGTGACTCTAGAAATCCAGCGAATCAGTCTATTTCAGCAGCTAGCTAAGCAACATGCAATGAATCAAAGTAATATATAGGTTAAAGAGAGAGAAAGTCTAGCATTTATTCATTATACACTCCAAGCTCTCACCAACTCTCTCTCTCTCTCCTAAACCCACGAAAATCATAAGTAAATCAGTCCCTAGAACATCCCTTAGATCACCCCAGATCAGTTAAGAAGATCAAGATCAAGCATATTAAAGAAAATGTATAAAACCTAAAACTTATTTTGATCTTGTATGCTAAGAGAAATTTTGTGTTAAAGTGTTTAATTTTATGTTATATAATGTTTTTAGTTGATCTATGTTGATCCATGATGGATCCATAGCATCAAAGTTGGTAAAAATCGAAGTTTTTCAAATCTGTCCAAGAACAAAATTTGTGGTCTGACAAGCTAATGTCAGGCGCCACAGATTCTTGTTCGTTTGTTGTTTTTGATGTTTTCAAGTTGTTATGGGTAGTTGGTTATGTTATCTTTAAGCTTCAAGTGGTAGTATAGTCATTAGTCATCTGGATTTGAAGATATAATCGGTCAAAACCCGTTGACCGGGCATGACCAGACTAATTCTGGGTAACCCAGAAAGTATTTTTCAGTCTCTGACAAGATTTTCTAAGACAGATATCTGACAGGTTTTGTGTTTGTTTTTGATGTTGTTGTAATACCTGTGTAGCCTGTTGTCTGGACTATAGATCCATGTTTTTAGATCCTTTATATCACAAATAAGATTGAATTAATATGTGGTCAATGTAGACCACTCGGTCTGTTTTTGACGTTTCTGGAAAACCCAGAAAAAGTAAGAACTTACTTTCTGGCAGCCGTTGACCGACTTATAGATCGTGATTCTGTTGTTTGTAGACTGAGTTGTTGTTATATACTTATTCCTTGTCATGTATACTACGAGAATGAACCAATAAATCACCAAGATAATGGCCAGAACACTTATAGAATTGAGCTCGAAATGAGGCACTCGAACTGCCTTGGGTTTCTGGGTTACCTAGAAAACCCAGGCATGGTCTGACATGTATTTTGAAAGCCCAGATCGTCATTTTATGTCGTGTTATTACCTAGATGATGACTGGTTATTGTAGTGTTACATTTCAGTTACAAGATCCATGTTCTATCAAGCCCAGAAACATGATAAGCTGAGAATCAAGGGCAGTCAAACTTGACCCCTTGAGCACCGGCTGTCAGTGTTCTTGAGGCTCAAGAACACCAACAGCGACGCTTTGTGTCGCTAAAGCCCTTTAGCGACGGTTTGATTTATTTTAATTTCTGAATATTCCGAAAATTAATTAAAAATAGAAATAAATTCTAAAAATTACTAAAAATGATTTTAAAAATCATGTTAAATTCTAAAAAATAATTTTTAATTATTTGGGATATTTTTTTCATTAATATTTATAATTATTTAAATATTAAAGATATTTAATTTATTTAATTAGTGTATTAAATAAATTAGAAAAAAATGATTTAATATTATGAAAAATCATTTTAAATAAGAATTAAGTGTTAGAAAATATTTTGAATTATAAAATATATATTTCAATATTTTTGGAGAATTCTCATTAATAAATTAATATTAATGATATTATATTTATTTAATTATTATATTAAAAAAATGAATTAAAAGTGATTTTATTGATTTAAAAATCATTTAAAAATGAGAAAAATATTTTAAAAATATTTTAAGTTATAATTAATGACTTTTAATATTTTGATAATAATTTCATTAATATTTAAATATTAATTGCGATGATTTAAAAATGATTTTAATTACTTTAAAAATAATTTAAGTAGAATATTGATGATTTAAAAATATTTTAAGTTATTAATAATAACTTTAATATTTTGACAAGTATGTTATTAATATTTTTATATTATTTAATATTAATAATGATAAGATTATTTGATAATTAAATCATTTAAAAATTATTTAAGTGTTTGAAAAAAATTATTATAAATTATAATAATTGTTTATAAATTATTAAAAACTTCCGAAAAATATTATAAATGATATTTGACTTATCTAAAATAATATTGAAGCTTAGAGACCAAGTTTAATTGACAATTAATGTGCTAATTATCGGATAGGGTGACTAGAACACCGAAAATAGACCGAAGTCCAACCAGACTAAACTAGTTAGACTTGTTAAGTGTTTATATAGGTTATAAACACTAATGTGGCTATGTAGTAATGTGCCTAGGAGAAGTTTAACTGTAAATTACAGTATTGTGTGTTGTGAATGATTGTGCTAATTATGAGACCGACATTGTTGATTATAGGTCTTACGAACGCAGTTAATTATATTGTGTAGCTATAATCAACGCGAAAGGCAAGTTTCCTAACTCAACCTTGAGTTATATTTATTCAATTATTTTAATGGTTAATTATTGATAATTATACCATGTCCAGGGAATTTATTGTTGATTATTCGCAGTTAGTGCATGATTAATAATTCAAACTGAATTTACTAATTCAAAAAATATATATTCGTAGAATTACTGTTGTTGGATATTTATATCTGTAGAAACTAATATTGACAGTACAGATAATTCCTGTTTATTGTCAAATTATATTGGGAAATGTCTTAGTTAATTATTCTGGCTAGACGAACATTTGTTAGAACTTGATAAATACAAGAAGAGAAATCAATTGTTATTGATAGATCAATGCCAATTGTTTCGGCTAGATCAATAAGTAGATAGAATTTGAAATCACAGTATTTCGTTGTTAAATCAAAAATTTTGATTTTGAGACTGCGAAGAACAACTTTTTATATAAAGGGAACATTTTGGGTCGTATATTTGACCATTGCGCGCTGTTAAGTATTATGCATAATATATGGTATAAGGAGTTGGCCGGCTCTAAGTACTTGCCGAGGGGTATGATTTAATCTTTATGGTTATCTGATACTCCTATGTATGTATCAAAGTAAATCTTTCATAGATACTTGAGAAAATAAGTTCAAAGATCTGGTGAGATCACTTAGCATAAATCTGGAAAATATTCCACTTTGTTATTGTGTAGAATTGATTCTTGTTTATTCAATAGAATATCGTAGAAACTTTGAAAGCGTTGTACTCTTTCATTATCAGATTATTGCGTTGCCTAGAATACGAGAAGACTTGTTATTGATTAACGATTTGTTCAGCTATTTCAAAGTTCCCCGAACTTTGGTTTCATTCTATCAAAATAGATAGTATGTTCTTATTGATTCATATACCTTTATTATATGTTTTAACTTGTGGGGCAAACTTGTTGCTCATCCTTACTATAAATAAAATATTTCAGCTAGGAACGAAGAGGCCAGCGGGTCAAAGAAGAACAAAGGCAAAGGCAAGATGTTGGAGTAGTTATAATGAACATTATTATTATTATGTTGTATTCTAAACCCTTTTTGTATAATCTAAAGGGTATGATTGTAATGTTAAGGTTAGAAAACCTGGGACTTATGTATTAACGATATATGTTAATGACTTATGTAATCCTATTTATATATGAATGGGTAGTTAAATGGTATTATATTGTGGATCGTGAACACCAAACTCAGGGGTCAGGTAACCCGGATTTGGGGGTGTCACTGAAACTCACAAAGTATCTAAATACTCACAAAATACACTCAATAATCTAGAGAGAGAAAGAGAGAAAACTTGTTTCTGGTGTGATTTTCAATTCTAACTTAGCCCTCTATTTATAGATAAATGTTAGCACGCCGAAGCAGACTTAACCTGCAACCTGATGGCTATACCTGCTACTATTCCCATCCACCACATTTGAATAAAAATCTCAGCACATTTTCACCAACCAAAAGTGGGGCCCACCAATTCTAGAATTTTCTACCAAAATGATAAATTCCGAAACTTCAACAATTTCTGAACCAGTCATCTCTTAAAATTCATAAAAAATCATACGTTCATTTTTAACGGTTCAAAATTTATGGATATATACTCAACTTATATATGTATAACATATCCAAAAATCACAACGATCCAATGGTCAGATTAAAAATTATAACCCCCGCAATATATCTCAAAAATTCTGATTGATTTTTAATACCTCAATTCCGACAAAAACATTGATAAAACACCTCAACATTAACTCCTTCATTTTTAACCACAAAATATATCCAACATTTATATTCACATAAAATAAATATTTCCTTATCATATGAATCAATAATTAATTATTCACAATTAATATTACAGAATCACATTTATGACAACCAGGCCGTTCCCAAGAAAGAGGGGGCTTTCCAATAAGGATTTCTCCTTACTGGCGCGCAATTAGGTGACCAAACCTCTCCTTAGACAGAACTTTCTAGACATTTCCAATAATGCTATCTAATAATATTATTCAAATAATATGAATTATTGATCTGATAATGGGAAATACTGTGCAGTGACAATTATTGAAACAACAATAATATAAAATATCAATGCAGCAATTATTGAATCAATAAAATAAAATATTAAACAGTAACTACTGTAACAATTATTGAGTAGTGCCTTCCTTCGTAAGAATCAATAATTCAAAAATAATGTGTAATTCGTGTGCTACTGTGTAATCACGCGTATTACTGTATTTTAACCACCGGGTATTCCAATAGTGTTAACGGTAACAACTAAGTCGTTATTTATAAAAACTCAATTTTTATCGTTATCTTCATCCAATCGTTTTTCGTTATGGGGCCCATAAATAGCTGCGCCGTCGTACGAATATTCCCCGACAGAAAGAATATTCCACGACCAAACGAATATTCCCCGACAAAATGAATATTTTATAACCACTTGTTTATTTTGCAAAATTTACACATTTCACCCATAACCAAAATATTATATCAAATTAGCACCTTATTATTCACAATAATAATTAGAGAAAATTTGATTTTATTCATTAATAAGTTGGGGTCTTACAACATCCCCTCCTTATGAAATTTCGTCCTCAAAATTGACGTACGTACTTGGTGTTTCGAAAAGGTGGGGATACCTCACTTTCATTTCTGATTCTAACTCCCAAGTCATTTTTTCAATAGCATGGTTTCTCCACAAAACCTTAACTTGTGGTAAGACATGCTCTTTCCTATCCAACATCTTAACAGGTACCTCCTCGTACGTTAAATCTTCGGCTATCTCGTCTGGTTCTAACTCAATAATGTGGCTAGGGTCTTTAACATATTTACGAAGCATAGATATGTGAAAAACATTTTGAACACGAGACATACTTGGAGGTAATGCGAGTCTATAGGCCACATTTTCTATTCGGTCAAGAATTTCAAATGGACCAACACATCGTGGATTGAGCTTTCCTCTCTTCCCAAATCTTGTAACTCTCTTCCATGGTGCAACACGTAACAATACATGATCCCCAATATTAAATTCCACGTCCTTTCGATGAAGATCCGCATAACTCTTTTGTCGATCCTGTGCCGTTTGTATACGTTGTCGAATCGTTTGGATCTTCTCTGTAGTCATTCGTACCAACTCTGGTCCCAACAATGTTGCTTCACCCACCTCGTTCCAACATACTAGAGAACGACATTTTCTTCCATACAACGCCTCGAATGGAGCTACACTTATACTTGCTTGATAATTGTTGTTGTAGGAGAATTCCACCAATGGTAGGTACTAATCCCAACTCCCTTTGAAATCTAGGACACATAGTCTTAATAGATCTTCAAGGGTTTGAATAGTCCTCTCTGATTGTCCGTCCGTTTGAGGATGGTATGCCGAAATGAATCGTAAATCTGTGCCCATAGCTTTCTACAAGCTAACCCAAAATCGTGAAGTGAATCTTGGGTCACGATTCAAAACTATGGATACTGGCATGCCATGCAATCTTACAATCTCATTTACGTACATACTAGCAAGTCGTTCAAGGGAATAAGTCTCATGTATAGGCAAGAAATGGGCAGAATTGGTTAATCTATCAACAATAACCCAAATCGCATCTATACCTTGAGAAACCTTGGGAAGACCCATAACGAAATCCATGGTAATGTGTTCCCACTTCTTCTTCGGAATCTCAAGTGGTTGCAACGGACCCTTTGGTACTTGATGCTCCGCCTTTACACATTGACAAGTTAAACACCTCTAGATAAACTCCGCGATCTCTCTTTTCATATTGCTCTACCAAAATGTGTGTCGAAGATCGTGATACATTTTGGTATTCCCAGGATGGATTACAAACGGTGTGTTATGTGCCTCCATCATGATTCTATGCTTCAAGTCAAAATCGTTAGGAACATAAAGTCTGGAGTTGACTCGAAGTATTCCTTCTTCATCGATTCTTACTTCTGGAATAACACCTTCTTACACTTTCTTCTTCATATGCATTAGCTCCATGTCCGTAGCTTGAGCAGCTTTAACTTTATCGATTAAAGTAGGTTCTACTCGTATGTTTGATATCATCACGTGGGTACTTGGAGCCTTCATCTCTATCTCCATCCTTTGCAAGTTATACAAAATGGGCCTTTATGTTAACAACATTGCACTCGTACCCACATATGATCTTCTACTCAATGCGTCAGCTACTACGTTTGCTTTTCCAGGATGATATTGAATGGTATGATCGTAATCTTTCAGCAGCTCGAGCCAACGTCGTTGCCGCATGTTGAGTTTCTTTTGGGTGAAGAAATATTTGAGGCTTTTATGATCTGTATAGATCTCCACTTTCTCCCCATACAGGTAGTGTCTCCAGATCTTCAATGCGAAAATGACTGCTGCCAACTCCAAATAATGAGTAGGATAATTCCTCTCATATTCTTTGAGTTGTGACGAGGCATAGGCTATGACTTTCCCATGTTGCATGAGAACACATCCTAACCCTTTGCCTGAAGCATCGCTGTAGATAACAAATTCATCCGAACCAGATGGTATTGTCAGAACAGGTGCCGAAATGAGTCTCCTCTTGAGTTCTTGAAAACTCTTCTCATAATTCTCACTCCAACCGAATTTTGTATCTTTACGAGTCAGCTGAGTTAACGGAGTAGCGATTCGAGAAAATCCTTCCACGAATCTCCGATAGTAACCAGCTAAGCCCAGAAAGCTACGTACTTCAGTCACCGACTTTGGTTGCTCCCAACTTTGTATGGCTTCAATCTTCGCCGGGTCGACAGATACTCCTTGTTTTGACACCACATGCCCAAGGACGGCTACTTCCTCAAACCAGAACTCGCATTTCTTCAGCTTGGCATATAGCTTATTATCGCGAAGCCTATGTAGTACCAGCTTCAAATGGTGCTCATGATCTTCACGGCTTTTGGAATAGATGAGGATGTCATTAATAAAGATAACAACGAATTGATCTAAATATTCCTTGAATACACGGTTCATCATATCTATGAAAGCAGTAGGAGCATTAGTCAATCCAAAAGACATGACTAAGAATTCATAATGCCCATACTGAGTTCTGAAGGCAGTCTTTGGAATATCCTCAGTTTTAATCTTCAGCTGATAATATCCAGAACGAAGATCGATCTTTGAAAAGAATTGTGCTCCTTGCAATTGGTCGAACGGGTCATCAATGCAAGGTAGTGGATACCTATTCTTGATGGTGACATGGTTTAATTTTCGATAGTCGATACAAAGTCGCATACTACCATCTTTCTTCTTTACGAATAACACTGGAGCACCCCAATGAGATGTACTAGGACTAATAAAACCGATGTCCAACATCTCCTGTAGTTGGACCTTTAACTCCTAAAGTTCAATAAGAGCCATTCGATATGGGGTTTTAGAAATGGGCTTCGTGCTAGGTTCAAGGTCAATAAAGAAATCAACTTCACGTTCTGGGGGTAGACCGAGAAGTTCTTTAGGAAATACGTCAGAAAATTCATTAACAACAGAAATTTTATTTAAATCTGACGGGTTTTTGTTCAAGTTCGTTACATGGGCTAAGAAAGCTTGACATCCGCTTTTCAATAAACGAATAGCTTTATGGCATGAAATGACAGTGATTGACTTTAATGGTTTAGTTGTTTGAATTCACATAACAAGTTGGTTAGGAATATGAAAACTAACAACCTTACGAAAATAATCAATTTTAGCATGATGCGTGTTTAACCAATCAATCCCTAAAATCACATCAAATGCAAGAATTTTCAACGAAATAAGATCGGCAGGTAATGTGATGGTACCAACTTGAATCAAGCAAGATTTATAAACAGTAGATGTAACGAAAGTTTCTCCTAACGGAGTTTTAACAGATAAGTCAAAGTCTAATTTCTCCGAAGTCAAGTTCAAACGTCGAGCACAAGCAGGAGAGATAAAAGAATGGGTAGAACCGGTATCTAATAAGGTATAAACTTTGCAAGAGTTTATGATTAGCTTACCCGTGATCACCTCGTTCGGGTTCCTCGCATTTTGGGCAGTCACGACAAACGCCCTTCCAGGAACCACTGACTTTGACTTTTCCGGAACAGCCTTCGGAGTCACTATCCCCGTTGAACTTGATTTTGCAACAAGACAATCTTTAGCTATATGACCTTCCTTTCCACAGTTATAACATACCTTGAACTGTTGTGGGCAGTTTGGGCTGATGTATCCCTCTTTCCCGCATTTGCAACATACGACCGGTGCTCGTTCTCCTCTCCTAGAAACAGTTGATGTTGGTGCTGACGTCTTCACGTTATCATTGTTATACCATCTCCTTTTGAAATCTCCTCCCGACTCGCTCCTTCTATTATCACGGCCACGATTACCACCAGAGTGATTACCGCTATTGTCCGAATGTTTTCCTCCCTGATGGTTTTCATTGCTCCGATGACTGCTGCCACCGGTATGACCCTGGTTGTGGTCCCTCGGTTGAACATACTCATTATCTCGCTCTAATAATTGAGCCCTGTTTACAACATCTGAATATAAAGAAAATTTATGAGAGATAAGATATTGCCAAATCTCGGGCTTTAGACCTCTCAGGAACATCCTCGTCATTCGTTCCTCATTCTCTATCAAATGAGGTGCAAACCTAGATAACTTTGCAAACTTCGCCTCGTACTGGGACATCATCATGTTGTTTTGTTCCAGTCTAATAAACTCTACCTCCTTCATATGACGAATACTTTCAGGAAAGTACTTGTCATTAAATAGTTTCTGAAACGTTTCCAAAGACATGTTGAGTGCGTCAGGCTGGGTACGCTTCACAGACTCCCACCAGTAGTCTACCTCATCGCGGAACATAAAGGTGGCGAATGGAACCTTCTATTCCTCTGTGTATCCCAAGACATCGAATATCTTGGTAATTTTCTTGACCCACGTTTCCGCCATGATCGGATCCGGCTTTCCCTTAAATTCTGGTGGTCCTAACTATTTGAACTGCTTGGTTGTGACAAGCCGCGCATTGCTAGCATTTCCACCCGTATTTTGTGCACGAGTCTCCCACGTCTGGTTTTGCATGAACTGCAAAAAACTTTTAAACATCCCATCATTCATCATTTGTTCGGTAGTGTTGTTAACAAGAGGAATATTGCCTTCCTGTTGCACGTTCCCCTGGGTGGTGATCAAAGGTGTCTCCACGGTTTGATTCACTCCATTATTAACGTTCTCAGTTGCCATTCTAAAATACTGCCATAAAACAAGGGTTAATAGTCATGTCATATGTGACGCCCCCAAAATAGGTATACAACACCCATTCTAAGTCGCCAAATACATGGTACAGAAAGCAAACTACAACTTCAATAATACAATTGTCGTGCAAAATACGACAACACATACTGTGAGTTTAAATAAAAATATTGTCTTCTAGACAATATCCACACTCAAATAAATTCTCATTACAATTATTTAAACACTATTTTACAGAAATAGTGAGGACTGCTAAAACATCTTTCTAGAACCACCACTCCATACCCCGACTAGATCCTGCTATGTTCTCACCTCCTGAGAAGAAAAATGGAACAAAAAGGAAAAGGGTGAGCTCAACTAGACCAGTAAAGAATATTATGACTAAGATAATATACAACAAATTATCGTTAGTCTTCAACAGGGAAAAATCTGATAGAATATAATCGACAACAAGTTTTAGATCAACAACTGTAGCGGAAACAGCAAACCATTAGAAGAGTCAAGTAGAGAAAGAATTCTACTATCTTCTAAGATTTAAATGTCCATCATCAATATTTTATCCCTGTAACATCGATTAATAATCATCTTTAACCAAATATTCATCTTTGCACTACAGGCCAAAGATATTCATTTGTATCATCAGTCGGTCATGTTCATCTCAACACCTTTGCACTACGGGCCAAAGATATTTATCAGTTAATCATTCATCTTTGCATTACAGGCCAAAGATATTCAGTAGTATCATCATTTAGGACTGAGGATGATGAAAAATATTTTAAAGAAAACGAATCTAGTGAGACAGAAGGACAAATATTAAGAATTCGTATAACAGTTTATCCAAGATCAATAATACTTCATAATAATCAATTGTGAAGCAGAATTTAAAAATAAAGATCAAAACATGGATACAATCAAAGATAGTAGCCATAATAGACATCTTGGACAAAAAGGGAAAATTTTATTTTTTCGGTGAATAGTGCCGTATTCGTGAATAGTGCTGTATACGTGAATAGTAACGTATACGTGAATAGTAACTCCGACACAAAAAGTTCCAAATTTGATAAAAAGTTCATATTAATATTTCAACATAATGATATTGAAGAAAATAATATCATTAAGAAAAAAATAATATCCCTTACATCAAAATATCAGTACTTCTGGTCGGAATACCGGTATAAGGCTGAAAGAAACTTGCTCTAATGAATAGAAACTCTCAAAGTATCTAAATACTCACAAAATACACTCAGTAATCTAGAGAGAGAAAGAGAGAAAATTTGTTTCTGGTGTGATTTTCAATTCTAACTTAGCCCTCTATTTATAGGAAAATGTTAGCACACCGAAGCAGACTTAACCTGTAACCTGATGGCTTTACCTGCTACTATTCCCACCCACCACATTTGAATAAAAATCTCAGCACATTTCTTCACCAACCAAGAGTGGGGCCCACCAATTCTAGAATTTTCCACCAAAATGATTAACTCCGAAAATTTAACAATTTCTGAACCAGTCATCTCGTAAAATTCCTAATAAATCATACGTTCATTTTTAACGGTTCAAAATTTGTGGACATATACTCAACTTATATATGTATAACATATCCAAAAATTACCACGATCCAACGGTCGGATTAAAAATTATAACCCCCGCAAAATATCTCAAAAACCCTGATTTTTAATACCTCCATTCCGACAAAAATACTGATAAAAATCTCAACATTAACTCCTTCATTTTTAACCACAAAAATATATCCCTCATTTATATCCACATAAAATAAATATTTCCTTATCATATGAATCAATAATTAATTATTCACAAATAATATTACAGAATCACATTTATGACAACCAGGCCGTTCCCAGGAAAGAGGGGGCTTTCCAATAAGAATTTCTCCTTACTGGCGCGCAATTAGATGACCAAACCTCTCCTTAGACAGAACTTTTTAGACATTGCCAATAATGTTATCTAATAATATTATTCAAATAATATGAATTATTGATCTGATAATGGGAAATACTGTGCAGTGAAAATTATTGAAACAACAATAATATAAAATATCAACGCAGCAATTATTGAATCGATAAAATAAAATATTGAATAATAACTAATGTAACAATTATTGAGTAGTGTCTTCTTACGTAAGAATCAATAATTGGTGCAATACCGTGTGCTACTGTATTTTAACCATCGGGTATTCCAACAGTATTAACGGTAACAACTACGCCGTTATTTATAAACAACTTATACTTGTCGTTTTCTTCATCCAATCGCTTTTCCGTTATGGGGCCCACACAAGGCTGCGCCGTCGTACGAATATTCCCCGACAGCAAGAATATTCCACGACCAAACGAATATTCCCCGACAAAATGAATATTTTATAACCACTTGCTTATTTTGCAAAATTTGCATATTTCACCCATAACCAAAGTATTATATCAAATTAACCCCTTATTATTCACAATAATATTTAGAGAAAATTTGATTTTATTCATTAATAAGTTGGGGTCTTACAACCTCCCCTCCTTATGAAATTTCGTCCTCGAAATTGACGTACGTACCTGATGTTTCAAAAAGGTGAGGATACCTCGCTTTCATTTCTGATTCCAACTCCCAAGTCATTTCTTCAATAGCATGGTTTCTCCACAAAACCTTAACTTGTGGTATAACCTTCGTGCGTAGGACATGCTCTTTCCTATCCAAGATCTTAACAGGTACCTCCTCGTACGTTAAATCTTCAGCTATCTCGTCTGGTTCTAACTCAATAATGTGGTTCGGGTCTTTAACATATTTACGAAGCATAGATATGTGAAAAATATTATGAACACGAGACATGCTTGGAGGTAATTCGAGTCTATATGCCACATTTCTTATTCGCTCAAGAATCTCAAATGGACCAACAAATCTTGGATTGAGCTTTCCTCTCTTCCCAAATCTTGTAACTCCCTTCCATGGTGCAACACGTAACAATACATGATCCCCAATATTAAATTCCACGTCCTTCCGATGAAGATCCGCATAACTCTTTTGTCGATCCTGTGCCGTTTGTATACGTTGTCGAATTGTTTGGATCTTCTCTGTAGTCATGCGTACCAACTCTGGTCCCAACAATGTTGCTTCACCCACCTCGTCCCAGCATACTGGGGAACGACATTTTCTTCCATACAACGCCTCGAATGGAGCCACACCTATGCTCGCCTGATAACTGTTGTTGTAGGAGAATTCCACCAATGGTAGGTACTTATCCCAACTCCCTTTGAGATCTAGGACACTGAGTCTTAATAGATCTTCAAGAGTTTGAATAGTCCTCTCTGATTGTCCGTCCGTTTGAGGATGGTATGCCGAACTGAATCGTAAATCCGTGCCCATAGCTTTCTGCAAGCTAACCCAAAATTGTGAAGTGAATCTTCGGTCACGATCCGAAACAATAGATACTGGCATACCACGCAATCTCACAATCTCGTTCATATACATACTAGCAAGACGTTCAAGGGAATAAGTCTCACGTATCGACAAGAAATGAGTGGACTTGGTTAATCTATCAACAATAACCCAAATCGCATCTATGCCTTGAGAAACCTTGGGAAGACCCGTAATAAAATCCAGTGTAATGTGTTCCCACTTCCATTTCGGAATCTCAAGTGGTTGCAATGGACCCTTTGGTACTTGATGCT
Organism: Panax notoginseng; assembly: GCA_016801055.1. Classification (NCBI taxonomy): domain Eukaryota; kingdom Viridiplantae; phylum Streptophyta; class Magnoliopsida; order Apiales; family Araliaceae; genus Panax; species Panax notoginseng. Next base: position 51,848,735 of record CM029022.1, read on the forward strand.
CTGCCTTTACACGTTGACAAGTTAAACACCTCGAGATAAACTCCGCGATCTCTCTTTTCATATTGCTCCACCAAAATATGTGTCGAAGATCGTGATACATTTTGGTACTCCCAGGATGGATTGCAAACGGTGTGTTGTGTGCCTCCATCATTATTCTATGCTTCAAGTCAAAATCGTTAGGAACACAAAGTCTGGAGTTGACTCGAAGTATTCCTTCTTCATCGATTCTTGCTTCTGGAATAGCACCTTCTTGTACTTTCTTCTTCATACGCATCAGCTCCATGTCCGTAGCTTGAGCAGCTTTAACTTTATCGATTAAAGTCGGTTCTACTCGTATATTTGATATCATCATGTGGGTACTTGGAGCCTTCATCTCTATCTCCATCCTTTGCAAATCATACAAATTGGGCCTTTGTGTTAACAACATTTCACTCGTACCCGCATATGATCTTCTACTCAATGCGTCAGCTACTACGTTTGCTTTTCCAGGATGATATTGGATGGTATGATCGTAATCTTTCAACAGCTCGAGCCAATGTCGCTGCCGCATGTTGAGTTCCTTTTGGGTGAAGAAATATTTGAGGCTTTTATGATCTGTATAGATCTCCACTTTCTCCCCATACAGGTAGTGTCTCCAGATCTTCAACGCAAAAACGACTGCTGCCAACTCCAAATCATGAGTAGGATAATTCCTCTCATATTCTTTGAGTTGTCGTGAGGCATAGACTATGACTTTCCCATGTTGTATGAGAACACATCCTAACCCTTTGCCTGAAGCATCGCTGTAGATAACAAATCCATCCGAACCAGATGGTATTGTCAAAACAGGTGCCGAAATAAGTCTCCTCTTGAGTTCTTGAAAACTCTTCTCACAATCCTCGCTCCAACCGAATTTTGTATCCTTCCGAGTCAGCTGAGTTAACGGAGTAGCGATTCGAGAAAATCCTTCCACAAATCTCCGATAATAACCAGCTAAGCCCAGAAAGCTACGTACTTCGGTCACCGTCTTTGGTTGCTCCCAATTTTGTATGGCTTCAATCTTCGCCGGGTGGACAGATACTCCATATTTTGACACCACGTGCCCAAGGAATGCTACTTCCTCAAGCCAGAACTCGCATTTCTTCAGTTTGGCATAAAGCTTGTTTTCACGAAGCCTTTGCAGTACCAGCTTCAAATGGCGCTCATGATCTTCACGGCTTTTGGAATAGATGAGGATGTCATCAATAAAGACAACAACGAATTGATCTAAATATTCTTTGAATACACGGTTCATCATATCCATGAAGGCAGCAGGAGCATTAGTCAATCCAAAAGACATTATTAAGAATTCATAATGCCCGTACCGAGTTCTAAAGGCAGTCTTTGGAATATCCTCAGTTTTAATCTTCAGCTGATGATATCCAGAACGAAGATCGATCTTTGAAAAGAATTTTGCTCCTTGCAACTAGTCAAACAGGTCATCAATGCGAGGTAGCGGATACCTATTCTTGATAGTGACATGATTCAATTCTCGATAGTCGATACAAAGTCGCATACTCCCGTCTTTCTTCTTTACGAATAACACAGGAGCACCCCAAGGAGATGTACTAGGATGAATAAAACCGATGTCCAACAACTCCTGTAGTTTAACTTTTAACTCCTGAAGTTCAATAGGAGCCATTCGATATGGGGTTTTAGAAATGGGCTTTGTACCGGGTTCAAGGTTAATAAAGAATTCAACTTCACGTTCTGTGGGTAGACCAGGAAGTTCTTCAGGAAATATATCGGGAAATTCTCTAACAATAGAAATATTATTCAAATCTGACTTGTCTTTGTTCAAATCCATAACATGGGCTAAGAAAGCTTGACATCCGTTTTTCAATAAACGAATAGCTTTGTGGCTGATATGACAGTGACTGATTTTAGTGGTTTAGTAGTTTGAATTCGTATGACAGGTTGGTTAGGAATATGAAAACTAACAACCTTACGAAAACAATCAATTTTAGCATGATGAGTGGTTAACCAATCAATTCCTAAAATCACATCAAAAGTAAGTATCTTTAAAGAGATAAGATCAACAGGTAATGTGATAGTGCCAACTTGGATTAAGCAAGATTTATAAACTGTAGATGTAACAAAGGTTTCACCCTACGGAGTTTCAACAGACAAGTCAAAGTCTAATTTCTCCGAAGTCAAGTTTAAACGTTGAGCACAAGCAGGAGAGATAAAAGAATGGGTAGAACCGGTATCTAGAAAAGTATAAACTTCGCAAGAATTCAAGATTAGCTTACCCGTGATCACCTCGTTCGGGTTTCTCGCATTTTGGCCAGTCACGACAAACGTCCTTCCAGGAACCGCTGATTTTGACTTATCCGGGACAACTTTTGGAGTCACCATCCTCGCTGCACTTGGTTTTGCTACAGAACACTCTCGAGCTATATGACCCTCCTTTCCACAGTTATAACATACCTTGGATTGTTGTGGACAGTTTGGGCTGATATGTCCCTCTTTCCCACATTTGTAACATACGACCGGTGGTCGTTCTCCTCCCCTAAAAACAGTTGATGTTTGTGCTGACGTCTTCACGTTATCATTGTTGTACCTTCTCTTCTTGAAATCTCCTCCCGACTCGCTCCTTCTATTATCACGACCACGATTACCACCAGAGTGGTTACCGCTTTTGTCCGAATGTTTTCCTCCCTGCTGGTTTTCATTGCTTTGATGACTGCCGCCACCGGTATGACCCTGGTTGTGGTCCCTCGGTTGCACATACTCATTATCTCGCTCTAATAATTGAGCCTTGTTTACAACATCTGAATATAAAGAAAATTTATGAGAGATAAGATATTGTCGAATCTCGGGTTTTAGACCTCTCAGAAACATCCTTGTCATTCGTTCCTCATTTTCGACCAAATGAGGTGCAAACCTGGATAACTCTGCAAACTTCGCTTCGTACTGAGACACCGTCATGTTGTTTTGTTCCAGTCTGATAAACTCCACCTCCTTCATATGACGAATACTTTCAGGAAAGTACTTGTCATTGAACAGTTTTTAAAATATTTCCCAGGACATGTTGAGTGCGTCAGGCTGGGTACGCTTCACAGACTCCCACCAGTAGTCTGCCTCACCGCGGAACATAAAAGTGGCGAATGGAACCTTCTGTTCCTCCGTGCATCCCAAGACATCGAATATCTTGGTAATTTACTTGACCCACGTTTCTGCCATGATCGGATCCGGCTTTCCCTTAAATTCTGGTGGTCCCAATTCTTTGAACTGCTTGGCTGTGACAAATCGCGCGTTGTTATCGTTTCCACCCGTATTCTGCACACGAGTGTCCCTCGTCTGATTTTGCATGAACTGCAAAAAGCTCCTAAACATTCCATCATTCATCGTTTGCTCGGTAATGTTGTTTACAGGAGGAATATTGCCTTCCTGTTGCACGTTCCCCTGGGTGGTGATCAAATGTGTCTCCACGGTCTGATTTACTCCATTATTAACGTTCTCAGCTGCCATTCTTAAATACTGCCATAAAACAAGGGTTAATAGTCATGTCATATATTATCCCTATACTTTGACCGACTAAATAAACACCAAATAAACTTAGTCAGGTCATACTAGCGAAAGAATTTCCCGTCTCTCCCCTCCTAGTTCTTGTCTCACATCTCAGCCAGGGATCATATCCCTAAGCTCTGATACCAACTGTGATGCCCCCAAAATAGGTATACAACACCCATTCTGAGTCGCCAAATACATGGTACAGAAAGCAAACTACAACTTCAATAATACAATTGTCGTGCAAAATACGACAACACATACTGTGAGTTTAAATACAAATATTGTCTTCTAGACAATTGGGAGCTGTCGTTTACACTCCTAAATTAACATCACTTTCACTTTACAAATTTAAACAATTAGCATAGTAGTAAGCAAGGATCGATCCCACAGAGAGTGATTTGTTTTATAATTATCCTATGATTTCTATTGAAAATGGGATTTTGAATTAATTAATTAAATTAACAAGAATAAACTAATAAGAATAAACAATGAATAAAAAGCTTCAGTTCTTCAGTTCAGTATCACCTTTTTACAATAATAGATTAATCAAGTGTAACATTATTTACCCTTCAATGAAACTAATAGCCCTAGGTAACAACAAGCTCTGCTACCCGAAACTCTCCTTAGATTGTCACTCAATGAAACAAGCTCTTCATAAGATTCTAACAATTATATAACCTAGAACAAGCTCTCTAGATTTAATATAATAGCAGCATTAAAAACTAGGGAATTAGACTATTCCAAGCAACAAACACATAAGCTCGGATTGTTTAACTTGTCTTCTGATAATCATAGCAATACTCAAAAGCTTGTCCACAATCATGTATTACTAATTACTACTTGTGATTAGAAACAATATCAATTACACGTAATATTATTCCTTGATCTAGCATATGATATTCGTTAACCAACTCAATCCTACAGAAATCAAATCAGTTAAGCCAAATAGCATTCAGAATTTAAATCAGATTATCAAGAATGAATTTCATGTGAGAAATAATAAATAATGAATACTCAATTAACTATTAATTATAAATAAGGTTCAACATCCCTTAGAACTGAATAAAAAAAACTTAGCTCATGTCTTCAATCTTTCAATGTTGTAGATGAGAGAATGTAGTAGATGATTGAATGAATAAAACCCTGACTAGCATCCTCTATTTATAGTGCTAGACAAAGTCCTAAATCCTATAGGATGTAGAAATCCAAATCCTAAAAGGAATTACAAATCATAACTAGTTTCCATAAAGAAATAGAATTCAATTTGGAAATAAATCTTAGTCTAAAGGAAATCCTAATTACAATAGAATTATCAATCCAATTCCATGTAGAAGTCTGCCAAAATCTGCATTTAGAAACTTTCCAAAAATCCAAAATTTCCCAATTTTCCCGCTCAAATTCGCTGGGGCGAATTTCCATTTTCTGCTGCGACGTCCTTTGGTAAAACAATCATAACTTTTGATCCAGAAGGAGTTACGGGGTCTGCTACCTATCAAAACGAAGATATCGACGAGATCTACAACTTTTATGCTTTGAGATTTGACAGATTCTGGCTGCATCAAGGTCGAAATGAGGCTCCAACGGACTGCTGTGTAAATTGCAACTTCCAAACTTTGAGGTTCAACGTTTGTTTAGTAAAAAGATCATAACCTTTTCATATGAACTCCGATTGGGACGATTCAAGATGTTCCGGAAAGCTAAAGAAGAGCTCTGCAATAAAATTCAAGTCCCAAGCCTAGACCATGCATCCAACTTAATGCTAAAAACCCTGTAATTTCTCTTTTTTCTCATTTCAGCTCCAATTCTTTCTGAAATCATTAAACACATTAATAAGCTCATATGCACATGAAACATGGAATAAAACTAAATATAAAGGAATCAAAATAAATGAATAATATGCACTTATCAAATTTCCCCGCACTTAGCCTTTACACGTCCTCGTATAAACAAAAAATTTGATTTCTAGAAAAATTCTATTCAACCATAATGTCAAAAGATTTCAAGGTACAAATCATGACTATCAACACTAAATTTACAAACATTTAATCAATGCCTTGTCAGTTAACTCACAATGAACAACCTTACTATTTCACTAATGAATTTCATTAAACCAAATTGTAACCACATAAGAAACTTTCCTAAAATCTACATACTTACTCAACTTAGTTACCATGGAGCAAAAATCGTGCATACTGACTCGCAACCAAGAACAAATTTTTCTTGTTTTTTAAGTTTTTTCATAGAATCTTCTTTTTAGCACAGATGAATGTATTTTCATGCTTCTTTTTTTTCGTATATTTTTTTTCTTTTCTTGACATGTGCAATGTCTCCTTTTCTTAGGCTTTTTAGAGTTACCCATTAGCGAACTTTCCACCAACGACTCCCAAACCAGATGATCTTAGGGCGCTAGGTGTAGAGACACCCCTAAGTCTTACTTATTCAAGTAACAAAGGCCAGAAAAGTCGACTAGTCATGCTGCTTTTATCCATCGCACTTTTCAGCGTGAATACCGATGCTTCCCGAGGCTTAGATACCCAGTTATTTCGCACAATAGACATTGAAGCAGATTTTCAATTTTTTTTCTTTCCTACTTTTTTTTCATTCATCATTTTTTTCACATGATTCTGCAACAACATAAGCAAGTTAAACAGTTCTAAGTCGTGAAATCAGTGCACATAGACAACTCCACAAATAGCTTAGCCAAATAAACATGTTTCTCATATTCAAGTACTCATGTATCACAAATTCAATTTAAATCAGTTACTATGGATCATGGTTTAGTCTTCATCATTCATTAACCAACTAAGCATTAAATAGATTTTGAAATTTAGTATTAATTTTCAATTTTTGACTTTAACCTTTTAACACATAGCCAAATAGAATCATGAAACCAAATTTTTTTTTTAAAAAAAATTCAAATGCATCAATTTTTCAAATTTTCCATCAAAATAGGATCAATATTCCTACATAAATAAAAACCTAAATCTTCCCCCCACACTCAAACCTTACATTGTCCCCAATGTAAGAAAATCATGCAAAGAAGAAAATACTACTAGCTAACATGCAATAAAAAAACTAAAAACTGAAGGGATAGAAAAATCAAATCTGAGATCTTGGGTTGCCTCCCAAGAAGCTGCCCTTGTTTATTGTCATTGGCCTGACATCATCCTTCTCATCCTATGTAATTGGACTTGTGTACTTCAAGTGGACTGGTAACAATTTCAATTCTTCATTAGGAGCATCCTTCAGATCCTGATTTTGCTCCATTCCAGCCCTCAAATCCTCCTTGTATAATTGTATTTGATCAAAAGATTCCTGCACTATAGAGTCAACAACATCATTAAAAAAAATAGAATTAATATTACCAAGATACCTTTTAACTTCATATATGTTGAACTGGACATGTGCGTCGTCGAATTCCATGTGTAAGGTCCCATGGTGTTTATCATTCAGTGTTGTTGCTAGTACAAGGAAAGTATCATTATCTATGTCCTCCTTATAGAAATCTGCAGGAATTATTAATTCTTCCATCTCTACCTCTTGTTCATCCTTTTCAGACTTTGAATACCTGATTTCTTCAAATTTAGTAGTAGTCTCGAGCACATCCAAATGGTTTCCACTAGTGAACTCCTTATCATCTTTAAGTTCTTGTACCCTATTCGCCATTTCTTCTAGGAATTCCCCGTCTCTCCCCTCCTAGTTCTTGTCTCACATATCAGCCAGGGATCATATCCCTAAGCTTTGATACCAACTGTGACGCCCCCAAAACAGGTATACATCACCCATTCTGAGTCGCCAAATACATGGTATAAAAATAAATACAACCTCAGTAATACAATTGTCGTGCAAAATACGACAACACATATACTGTGAGTTTGAATACAAATAGAGAATATAAAAACTCAAAAGGAGTCCTTATTACAATTAGTGATACACTATTTTACAAAAATAGTGAGGACTGCTAACAACTTTCTAAAATCATCACTCCATACCCCGGCTAGTTCCTGCTATACTATCTCCTCCTGAGAAGAAAATGGAACAAAAAGGGTGAGCTCAACTAGCCCAGTAAGGAATATTATGACTAAGATAATATACAACAAATTATCGTTAGTCTTCAACAGGGAAAATCTGATAAAATATAATAGACAATAAGTTTTAGATCAACAACTGCAGCAAAAATAACAATTCATTAGAAGAGTCAAGTAGAGAAAGAATTCTACTATCTTCTAAGATTTAAAAGTCCATCGTCAATATTTTATCCCTGTAACATCAATCAATATACATCTTGAATCAAATATTCATCTTTGCACTACAAGCCAAAGATATTCATTTGTATCACCAGTTGGTCATGTTCATCTCAACACCTGTTCATCTTTGTACTACAGGCCAAAGATATTCATCAGGTAATCATACATCTTTGCACTACAGGCCAAAGATATTCAGTAGTATCATCATTTAGGACTGAGGATGATGAAAAATATTTTAAAGAAAACGACTCCAGTGAGATAAAAGAACAAATATTAGGGATTCGTATTACAGTTTATCCAAGTTCAATAATACTCCATAATAACCAATTTTGAAGCAAAATTAAAAAATAAAGATCAAAACATGGATACAATCAAAGATAGTAACCATAATAGACAACTTGGATAAAAAGAAGAAAATTTTATTTTTCAGTGAATAGTGTCGTATTCGTGAATAGTGCCGTATACATGAATAGTAACGTATACGTGAATAGTAATCCCAACACAAAAAGTTTCAAATTTGATAAAAAATTCATACCAACATTTCGGTATAATGATATTGAAGAAAATATCATTTTAAGAAGAATATAACACCCCTTACCTCAAAATATCAGTACTTCTGATCGGAATATCGGTATAAGGCTGAAGGAAACTTGCACTGATAAATAGAAACTCACAAAGTATCTAAATACTTACAAAATACACTCAATAATCTAGAGAGAGAAAGAGAGAAAACTTGTTTCTGGTGTGATTTTCAATTCTGGCTTAGCCCTCTATTTATAAGAAAATGTTAGCACACCGAAGTAGACTTAACCTGCAACTTGATGGCTTTACCTGCTACTATTCCCACCCACCACATTTGAATAAAAATCTCAGCACATTTTCACCAACCAAAAGTGGGGCCCACCAATTCTAGAATTTTCCACCAAAATGATAAATTTCGAAACTTCAACAATTTTTGAACCAATCATCTCTTAAAATTCATAACAAATCATACGTTCATTTTTAACGGTTCAAAATTTGTGGATATATACTCAACTTATATATGTATAATATATCCAAAAATCATAACGATCCAACGGTCGGATTAAAAATTATAACCCCCGCAATATATCTCAAAAACCCTGATTGATTTTTAATACCTCCATTCCGACAAAAATATTGATAAAACACCTCAACATTAACTCCTTCATTTCTAACCACAAAATATATCCAACATTTATATTCACATAAAATAAATATTTCCTTATCATATGAATCAATAATTAATTATTCGCAATTAATATTACGGAATTACATTTATGACAACCAGGTCGTTCCCAGGAGAGAGGGGGCTTTCCAATAAGGATTTCTCCTTACTGGCGCGTAATTAGGTGACCAAACCTCTCCTTATACAGAACTTTCTAGACATTGCCAATAATGCTATCTAATAATATTATTCAAATAATATGAATTATTGATCTGATAATAAAAAATACTGTGCAGTGATAATTATTGAAACAACAATAATATAAAATATCAATGCACCAATTATTGAATCAATAAAATAAAATATTGAACAGTAACTACTGTAACAATTAATGAGTAGTGCCTTCCTTCGTAAGAATCAATAATTCAAAAATACTGTGAAATCCGTGTGCTACTGTGCAACCACACGTATTACTGTATTTTAACCACCGGGTATTCCATCAGTGTTAACGGTAACAACTACGTCGTTATTTATAAAAACTCAATTTTTATCGTTATCTTCATCCAACCATTTTCTGTTATGGGCCCCACAAATAGCTGCGCCGTCGTACGAATATTCCCCGACAGAAAGAAAATTTCACGACCAAATGAATATTCCCCTACAAAATGAATATTTTATAACCGCTTGTTTATTTTGCAAAATTTGCACATTTCACCCATAACCAAAATATTATATCAAATTAGCAGCTTATTATTCACAATAATAATTAGAGAAAATTTGATTTTATTCATTAATAAGTTGGAGTCTGTAAAGCTGGAGTTTCAAGGGTCTATGAATCCAGTTGAAGCCCAAACCTGGATCATGGAAATGGAAAAGGTCTTCGACGTTGCTAGGATCAATGAGAATCAGAAGATTGCGTTCGCGACATTTATGTTAAAGTCTAAAGCTAGCTATTGGTGGCAGGTGAATAAGGTTCATGTGGGACAGGGAATAATAACATGATATAGGTTTAAAGAAATATTTTTCAAAATGTACTTCCCAACGAGTTCTCAGAATCAGTTAGAAGTTCAATTCTTGGAGCTAAAGTAAGGAACTATGACTGTGCCAGAGTATGCTGCGAAGTTTAATGAGCTGGCAAGGTTTGCCACTTATCAAGTTAACACTGATGAGCATAAGGCGAGAAGGTTCGAACAAGGGTTGAAGCCATGGCTTTATAGTAAGGTTTTAATGTTTCAGTTAAACACGTTTGCGGCCGTATTAGAAAAGGCAATTATCATAGAAGGTGGAAGCGATGCCTTAACTAAGTACAACCAAGAAGAGAAGAAGAGAATAAAGGAGAATGAAAACAAGGTTGGTGGAAGCAGTAATGGAGGTAACAACCAAAAGAGGAAGTGGAGTGAGAATTCGACTACGGGAGGACAAGAAGGAAGTCAACAAAAGAAAAAGTTTGAAGCTTGTCCTATATGTGGGAAGAATCACACTGGTGTGTGTTTGAAGGGGAAGCGGGTGTGTTTTAATTGTGGCCAGGAGGGTCACATTGCACCAAACTATTTTAGTCCAAAGAAGGAAGCATGTTTCACCTGCGGGTCAAAGGATCACATGGCTAGTGATTGCCCTAAAAAGACAGCGGGAAGTGCAAGCGGAGGAAAAGGAAACAACGGTGGTGGTACATTAACTATCACTGGACCACCACAATCAAGCCAAACTACTACGAGGACTTTCAATATGACCGTGCAGGATGCTGTGCAGTCAAAGGATGTGGTGTCAGGTATCATTCCGATTAATGTTATTAATGCTTATATGCTATTTGATTCGGGTGCTACTTGTTCATTTATATTTGATGAATTTGCTCAAAGCTTAGATTTGCCTTAGGAAGAATTAGATTTCCCTTTAAACATAAAGATTGCGAATAAGGAAGTGATTCCTGTTAGGTTTATGTACAAGAATTATATAGTGGTTATAAAGGGTCACGAGATGATGGTAGATTTGATACCAATTAAACTTGGTGAGCTTGATGTTATACTAGGAATGGATTGGTTATTCAATTACAGAGCAGTAATTGGTTGCCAAAAGAAATGTGTTAACCTTATGACTCCGTCAAAGGTGGTGTTTTATGGCAGCAAGTCGCCTCGACATGCAAGTTACCTGACGGTGATGCAAGCCAAGAAGTTACTAAGATAAGGATGTGTAGGATCGATGCGACTCTGCATTGATTATAGAGAATTGAATAAGGTCACGATTAAAAATAAATATCTGTTACCGAGAATCGATGACATGTTCGATCAATTGAAGGGAGCGAGATATTTCTCCAAGATAGACTTGAGGAGTGGTTATCATCAGCTGAAGGTGAGGCCAAAAAATGTACCAAAAATAGCGTTCAGAACTCGGTATGGTCATTATGAGTTTCTGATTATGTCATTTGGTTTAACCAATGCACCTGCAGCGTTCATGAATTTGATGAATAGGGTGTTTAAACCATTCTTAGATAAATTTGTAGTGGTGTTTATTGATGATATATTAGTGTATTCCAAGACCAAGGAGGAACATATTGAACACTTAAAGGTGATATTGGAGACATTAAGGAGAGAGAAATTATACGCTAAATTCTCGAAGTGTGAGTTTTGGTTAGAACATGTATAATTTCTTGGGCACGTTATTAACAAGGACGGAATTTCGGTAGACCCATCAAAAGTAGAAGCTGTAATAAACTGGGACCAGCCGAAGACACCATCAAAAGTAAAAAGTTTCTTGAGATTGGCAGGTTACTATAAGCGTTTTATTCAAGACTTTTCTAAGATCGCATCTCTGTTGACGAATTTAACTAGGAAGGCAGTTAAGTTTGTTTGGACGGAGAAGTGTGAGGAAAATTTTTGAGTATGGAAGAAGAGATTGAGTTCAGCACCTATGTTGTTATTGCCTGATGATACAGGGAATTTTATGATATATAGTAACACATCGCATAAAGGACTAGGTTGTGTGCTTATGCAGAATGACAGAGTTATTGCGTATACATCACGTCAGTTGAAGGATTATGAACAAGGGTATCCGACTCATGACTTAGAGTTGGCTGCCGTGGTGTTTGCCCTAAAAATTTGGAGACAGTATCTTTATGGAGAGAGGTATGAGATATATACCGACCATAAAAGTCTGAAGTATATCTTACACAGAAAGATTTTAATATGAGACAGACAAAATGGTTGGAGTTGATTGAGGACTATGACTGCGAGATTTTCTATCATCCCGAATAGGCGAATGTTGTTGCTAATGCCTTAAGTAAAAAGCGACGGGAGAAGTTAATGATGTTGACTGCTCTGGAGAAGCTAGTATCGAAAATGAAAAAGATGGAGTTGGAAATTAAATATCTTACAGAATCAAACGAAAAATTATTCCAGATGGGAAACAGTTCAACGTTGGTAGATAAGGTGAAGAATGCACAACTTCAGGATGAGAACTGTGAATAGGTAAGAAGAAAAGTGTCTAAAGGTGAGAAAAACAAATTTAAAGTTGATTCGAAAGGGTTACTTCGATTCGATGGGAGAATTTGGGTTCTGCCAGTACCGATAGTTAAAGAGGTAATTTTAACGAGGCCCAAAACTCACGATATTCGATTCACCCTAGAAGTACAAAAATGTACCAGGATCTTAGACATCATTTTTGGTGGCCGAATAAGAAAAAGGACGTGGCTGAGTGTGTGGCGAAATGCTTAACGTGTCAAAAAGTTAAAGCTGAACATCAAAGGCTAAACGGATTGTTATAACCGTTAGAGATACCAGAATGGAAATGGGAGCATATCACAATAGATTTTGTGGTAGGTCTTCCAACGACTCAGCAAGGTTTTGACGCTATTTGGGTGATTGTCAATCGATTGACAAAGTCGACACACTTTTTGTAGATTAGGATTAGATTTAACTTAGATCGGTTGGCAAAACTGTACGTGAAGGATATTGTTTCAAGACACGGTGTCCCGGTGTCCATTATATCAGATAGAGATCCACGTTTCACATCAAATTTTTAGAAACGACTATAAGAATGCTTGGGAATGCAGTTGAGGATGAGCACAGCGTATCATCCTCAAACTGACGGACAAAGTGAGAGGACAATCCAGACATTGGAGGATATACTCAGAGCATGTATAATGGATTTTATAGGAAATTGGGATGACCATCTGCCGTTGGTTGAGTTTGCCTATAATAATAGTTATCACGCGAGTATTGGCATGACGCCTTACGAAGCGTTGTACGGCAAAAAAATGCAGAACTCCGTTATGCTAGGACGAGGTAGGTGAACTTCAACTATTGGGTCCAAAATTGGTGCAACAAACTGTCGAGATCATCAAGGTGATTCGAGCAAGATTGATAGCTACACAGGATAGACATAATAAATATGCTGATCAACACCGACAAAATTGGGAATTCGATGTTGGTAGCTTTGTTTTCTTAAAAGTGTCTCATTGGAAAGGGAAAATTCTATTTGGCAAAAATGAAAAATTAATGTAAAACCCCCAAGCTCGGGTACTTGAAACCCGAACTCGGTGCTTTACGATACCATTTTTATGAGCGGAATAATACTAATAATAATAACAATAATATGAATATCAAACTTATCTTACATATATCAGAGTAGAATCCCAAGTACGCAACCTTTACTATAATTCTTTACATGATAGATAATACATATCATTGTATTAATACAGTTTAACTATTACAAAAGATACCATTAAACATATTATGTTTGCTTTCCTTTTCACTTGTTCTTGGTCGAACCTTCTAGCTTTTCACACTTAGCTGAAACTATTTAAATTAAGAAAGGGTGAGCATTTGAGTGCCCAACAAGTAATAACAATTATAAATATAATTAGCTGAAAGAAATAAATATTTTCTTTGTACATCACTTCTACAACGAATTTATAGTTATGAAGTAAACTGAACCGATAATAACAACATAACAAATCTATCTCAAAATTTTGAAACTACGTATTGACTATATGTATGTATTAGTCGACAGATTATGAACATTGTTTTTAGTTTTCTCTAAGGTTTAACAGAACTTCATCTACAAACAGTCATAACTTACGGGCGTTAGGTTGTACTTCCCATGGGTCCTGTATTGATCAATACTACATTACAAGAATAATAGGATCGTTCACTCTATCCGCCTTGGGCGCATAAAAGTTTTCCCATGATCGGGATGTTCATATTAGTCTAGAATCCGAACCAAAATAATTTGATTGGATACAAAAAGGTTTTATCATATTCAATGATATTTCGAAATTTTTGTCTAGCTGGTCAATTAGCTTGGACGTATATATATATATATATATATATATATATATATATATATATATATATATATATATATATCAAAATGTGATTAAATACAATGATTATCCAAGTGGGGACACTTGTATAATCATATATAGAAATTAACGAACAGAATATATATATATCTGAATTACCATATACTAACATGTTGATAAATAATGATCGGATATAGAATATATCACAATAGGGTTAATAATATAGCATAATAATAATATAATTCTGAAACTTCTTACTCATGTCCATTGCATAAAGGAATTGCAAAGGTAAGATACTTGCATGGTCTACTGCTTACAGTACGCAATTTATATTTATCATTTATATAGCAACCTATCATTAATCAGATCATTCGTTTGATTAGAACAATATACTATAACAGATAGTACTGCATTTCGCAGTCAGCACATAACCTAATCACAGTATTACACATGTTTCACAACCACTGAATCACAAATAAACACAAATCTAATCAAATTATCTATGTTCAGGTTAATTTATGAAACATGTCGGTGTACCGACGGCTTTATCGGGTAACTATCGAGTCTAAGACTATGTCCTGTAGTTCAATATCTGTAAGTATCAGTCATATTATTTTTAAATGACTTATAATAATTTTTAAAACATTCATTATAATTTATTATGAATTTTCAAACATCGAAATCATAAATAAATGATTTAAATATTAAATAATTCTATTATCATTAATATTTAAATTATATTAATCTTTTAATGAAACCATTGCCAAAAGGTTAAAGTTATTTATAATAACTCAAAATACTTTTAAAGTATTAATAATACCCTTAAATGATTTTTAAATAATTATCATTAATATTTAAGTATTAATGTATTACTTATCAAAATATTAAAAGTCCTTAATCATAACTTAAAATATTTTTAATTCATTTATATCCCTTTTAAATGATTTTTAAATAAATAAAACTATTTGTAAACTATTTATTTAATATAATTATTAAATAAATCTAATATCATTTAATATTAAATTATTAATGAAATTTTCCTTTAAATATCAAAAGTTATAATTTATAACTTAAAATATCTTTAAACACTTTATTTTCATTTTAAATGATTTTTATAATATTAAAATTATTTTTAAACTAATTTATTTAATATAATTATTAAATAATTCTAATATCATTAATAGTGAATAATTAATGAAATTTTACCTTTAAATATTGAAAGTTATATTTTATAACTTAAAATATATTTAAACTATTTATTTTCATTTACAATAATTTTTCTAATATTAAAATCATTTTTAAACTAATTTATTTAATATACGTATTAAATAAATCTAATATCATTAATATTAAAATATTAATATTTTTCATGACAAAATATCAAAAGTTATATTTTATAACTTAAAATAATTTTATAACCTTTATATAATTTTTATATAATTTTTTTAAAATCATTAATTCTATTTTTCAACATTTATTTAATACATTTATTAAATAACTTAATTACCATTAATATTAATTAATTAATAAAATTCATCACAAAATATTAAAAGTTATCAAAAATAACTTAAATTATTTTTTTATACCATAATATAATTTTAAATAATTTTTCATGTATTAAAATCAATTTTAAATAATTTATTTAATATTATAATTAAATAAATTAAATATTTTTAATATTCCAAAAATATTAAATATTTATGAAATATATTCAAAATAATTAAAAATTAATTTTCGGATTTTAAAATAATTTTTAATAATTTATTTTGTATTTTTCATAATTAAAAACTAATTAATACTAATTATTTAATAAAAATATAATTTTTATAAAGCAACTGTCGCTAAAGACAGCCTATAGCGACGAAACTGTCGCTATACGTGTTCTTCGCGTTCTTGAGCCTACCCAGAAATTCATAGACAGCCACCGAGTAGACAAGTTTGACCACCAATAATTGTTATTCTGTGATGGTTCTGGGCATGTTCTTGATCGGCTCTTGCAGTACTCGTGTAATACTACACGATTCAATAACAAACGTGGCCAACCATCATACAATAAGTGAGATCCAAACCCTGGAAAACCTGTCAGACACTGTTCTTCAATTTCTGGATTTCCAGAATTGAAGAACAGTTCATACTACCACTTTTGGGCTTCCACAACTTTCAATCCGTGTAATATTTTTGTGATCGTCATAGCCAGCATGTAGTACTATAGATCTATTACCAAACATCATCATAAAAACAACAAGTCCAGCAGATAAAATTCGGTCAAACGGTTGTCAGAAACATGCTCTTCTGGTTTCTGGAAATTCCAGAAATCTTAAGTCATGGCCGAAGGGCCTACTTTGACCACTTAGTACATCGATCCTGTTTGGGAGATAAGGAATATTAAGGCACGTATCTATAGTCCATACATCACACTACAATCTAGTTATACTAACATCAACAAAAGGCTTAACATCTGATAGATCAAAGCTTCCAAAACTCTTGTTAGACGCTACTAAAGACTTTCTGGGTTATCCAGAATTTGTCTGGTCATGCCCGGTCAACGGGTTTTGACCAATCATTACTTCAAATCTACAGCCGATATGACTCTAAATCAAGTTCTAGATGAAAGATTACATAACAAGCTACATGTGTAAACATTTAAACAGCAAAACCAAATAACACAATGAGATCTAAAGCCTTTGACATCTGTTGTCAGAACATAAAAAAATATTTTCCCAAATTTTGTAAAATGCCAAATTCGAGCCTATAGATGTTATGGATCTAACATCTATCAACCCAGATCATCTTTATATACTACAAACCACATATTTTAACATTTAATCATAACTTTTAATAGAAGATCAAGATTTTTGATTAGGTTTTATACCTTTATGCATCGATTCTTGATTCTGAGCTTCTAGATCTGATATGGTGATAGTGGGGCTTGAATATGGGACTGGTATACATATTTATTTCGTAGGTTAGAGAGAGAGAGAGGGACTTGTTTGAGTGTTGGAGCAAAATAAGTTAGCAAAAATGCAATTCTCTCTCTCCCAATCCTTATATATATAACTTGTAATGTAATGGCTGAGTTGTAGTGACTGAAATCAGTTGCTTTAAGTCACATGGGTTTGGTATAGTAGGTCACCAACTCCCATCTTAGCAATTTGGACAAGTTAGCTTCAATTATACAATAAAGGCAAAATAGACATTTGGCTTGCGATTTTAAGGGCAAACTTGTAACCCTTGCAAACCCTTAGGGTTTGACCCTTAGGATTTAACCCTAAGGTTTAGCACAAATGAATTTCTAGATTTTCATTTAGGGTTTAAATTAAACTAAAAAAAATTAGTTTCTACATTATACAAAATTAAGATTTCTAAATTAATTAAGTTTCCTCATTAGATAGACTTGAAAATTAGGTTTTGATTTTATTAATTATCATAAAGCGTGCCAAAATAACAAGTAGGGTTTCATCTTAGCAAATTAGGGTTTCTAATTATTTTGGTCCACAAATATTATTTAGGTTTTATAATACCTAGGGTCTTCCTGATTAGCATTAATATTTATTATAAACATCAAGAATCACATAACACAGTGACTAAACAGATTTTGACGTCTCGTTTAACTGCGAATGTGACACCCGCCAAATCCCGGTACTTCATTACCTCAAGATTTGGTGTTCACATAATCAAAACATTCATTTCTAACTACCCAATCATAATAGAATGGAATAATAAAAGAAAACCTGCCCATACAGGATTAAACTTAAATAAAAGAAATCTCCCAGGTTATCTAACCTTTACAAACATTCATTTATGCGGAAATTAAATTAATATAAACTTCTTTACAATCTTTAAACAAAGTCTAAAAATAAACTGTCTAACTATTACAGGTCTTCAACATTGCTTAATCTTTCCTTTCCCTTTACTGGTGCTAGGTATATCACCAGTTTCAACTTTAGCTGTAAGAAATTTTACAGGCAAGAGTGAGCAAACAAGGCCCACTTGAAATAATAATAAATAAATCAGTTAACTTTACATCATGTACCAACATTAGGTTTAATAGAACTGAACAATAGATTCTATTACTTTCTAAAAACTTTAATCAATTACTGAGGGTCTAATGACCACGAATCATGTCCACAGTTATAAGTAATTTTTCAACTTAAACTTTAACAGTCATAAGACTATAAGGACTTTACGTACTTAGGGGGATCAACCCTTCGTACAATGTATTGTGCACAATCATTTCAACGCTAAGCGTAAACCTCTATTAAAAGAGTTGTTCATCTCAGTATTTAGAATACAAGTCCGCACCAAAGTAAGTTTGGTTTGGATAAGCTTTCAAGGTAATTTGGAGTTCAACGGACATCAACTAAGGACTAGTTGAATACAAGATAATAACACTATGTTATTGAACGATCATCAGCGCTGGGGCGCGAGCTTCAGCGCTGGGCGCGAGCTACGGGCCCATTTTTGACGCTGGGGCGCGAACCTTGGCGCCAGTGCGCGAGATTTGGCGCTGGGGCATGAATTTTGACGCTGGGGCGCCGAAACTCACAGAAACCAACCACGAAGAACAGAACAACTCAATTTTCTGTCTATAACTTCAATTCCAACACTAATTAACATGAATAACTAATGCAAATTACACATAAACTTCACCAAGCATACAAATACTAAATTAACACAACTTAAACCATAATTTTAGAAAATTAAATACTAGAATAACATATTTTAAAACCCAAAAACTCCATTTTTGATATTTTTCATAAAAATCAACACTGTGATTTTGTTATTCAACCAAAACAGAAATTTCAAAGCATCATAATTATGTTTTTACATACTCTATCAATTCTAACAATCAATTTATCCATTTAACAACAATTAAAACCTTAATTTCTATTTTAAAATAGCCATATTCATACATATTGTCATATGAACACTCTGTAATATATTTTCTTCCACACAACACATATATGCATGAACTAATTTCTCTATAATCATATATAAGTTCATAGAACAATCATATAATCAATAATCATGCCAAACCATATACATAACAACAATTTATCTTTTATAAAATTTTCACAGAGACTTTTTGGGAAGAAGAAAACTAAATTTTTAAAGAAAGAGCTAGAGCTCCTACCTTGGATTATGAAAGATGATGACACTATCCCTTTTTCTCCAAATCTTTTCTCCAAAACCTGTAAAATTCTCTTAATTCTCTCAATTTTTCTCTTAGTTTTCTTCTTTTCTTCTTCTTCTTCCTCTGAGTTTTTCTCTTTTTCTCTCCTTACTCTCTCCTCTAATCTTACGTAAAGTATTATAACGCATATAAGATATAATTATAATAATTATATAATATAAGTACTGACATAAGTTATGTCAGTTACATAAGTTTTAAAAATCAAAAGCCTTAAGGCTTGTTTGGCTAGCATAATAAAAATAACCCATTAATCCTTACACCTTGTTTGGTAAACTGAATTAAAATAAATTGATTAATCCTTATACCTTGTTTGACAAAACTAAATTAAACCATTTTTTTTTATTTTAATAACTCCTTTATAGCAAGGTTATTAGTCACACCTTTATTAAATTAATAAATCAATTAAACATTAATCTATTAAATTACTTTAACACATAAACAATTATCACATAATTATAATTTCTTTTATAATTATAATTTTATTTAACCAACTAATATTTTAAATTACAATTTCCCATTTAAAATATTATAACTTATTTAAATCACCATAAGCTCTCTAGCTTACTTATTAAATTATATTATTATATAATCTCATAACAATTAATTTACTTAGCTCCTTAATTATTTACTCAACAAATAATTAAATCACATCAACTCAAATTGCCATATAATTCAATAAATATTTAATATTTAATATTTAATTATTTATTCAACAAATAATTAAATAAACCACATCACTCAAATTGAACAATTATTTATTCAACAATAACATATCCAATAAATATTTATATAAACCAATAAATATTTATAACTTACATTTAAAAAAAATATGGAATGTTACATCATTCCCCTCTTAAAAGGATTCTGTCCTCAGAATCACAACTCAAACAACACATTCGCTACATTCTTCCCTACTTACAAAGATTATGTCCCCAGAATTGAAGACACAGATTAAACAAATAACTCAGGGTATTCTTTCAACATTTTCTCTTCGAGTTCCCACGTTGCTTCTTCAGCGTTGTGGTTTCTCCATATCACCTTCACAGAAGGTGTCACTTTATTCCTGAGCACTTGTTCTTTTCTGTCGACAATCTGGATAGGAACCTCTTCATAAGATAAATCTTTCTCGAACTGCAACGGTTCGTACTCGATTACGTGCTTGTAATCGGGTTTATATAGTCGTAACACCGAAATGTGAAAAACATTATGAATATTTTCCAACTCCGGAGGTAGAGCTACCTCATAAGCTACCTCTCTAACTTTTCGCAGTACTTCAAAGGGTCCAATAAACCTCGGGCTTAGTTTTCCCTTCTTACCGAAACGAATTTTCCCCTTCCAAGGAGAAACTTTTAGGAATACATAGCTTCCTATGTCAAATGCACGATCTTGCCTGTGTTGGTCAGCATACTTCTTCTGTCGGTCTTGAGCTGCTACCAATCTTATCCTGATGAGTTTGATAACCTCAGCAGTTTGTTGCACTAATTCTGGTCCTAACAATTGACGTTCACCAACTTCATCCCAGTACAGTGGAGTTCTGCACTTTCTGCCGTATAACGCTTCGTAAGGCGGCATGCCGATGCTTGCGTGATAACTATTATTGTAGGCAAATTCCACCAATGGTAATTGCTCTTCCCAGCTTCCTTTGAAATCCATGACGCATGCTCTCAACATATCTTCTAATGTCTGGATCGTTCGTTCGCTTTGGCCATCTGTTTGCGGATGATATGCTGTACTCATTCGCAACTGTGTTCCCATACATTCTTGTAGTCTCTTCCAGAAGTTTGATGTGAACCTCGGATCTCTGTCTGACACAATTGACACTGGAACTCCATGTCTTGCAACGATATCTTTAATATATAGTTTTGCCAGCTGATCAAGTTTAAATCTAATCTTTATTGGCAAAAAGTGTGCTGATTTTGTCAGTCTGTCTACTATTACCCAAATCGCATCGTATCCTTTCTGAGTAGTTGGAAGACCCACCACAAAATCCATCGTGATATGCTCCCATTTCCATTCCAGTATTTCCAACGGTTGAAGCAATCCGCTGGGTCTTTGATGTTCGGCTTTTACTCTCTGACATGTTAAGCACTTCGCTACACATTCTGCGACGTCCCTTTTCATATTTGGCCACCAAAAATGTCGGCGTAAATCTTGATACATTTTCGTGCTCCCTGGATGAATTGAATATTTTGAGCTATGAGCTTCGATCAAAATTTCTTCTTTCAGTTCTGGTGCTGCTGGAACCCAGATCCTTCCTTCAAACCGTAGTAACCCTTCGGTGTCGATCTTGCATTTTACATCACCGCCTTCAATCAAATTCTCTTTGATTTTCGCACACTCTTCGTCTTGTAGTTAGGCACTCTTCACTTTGTCCATTAAAGTTGGACCAGCTTCTATCTGAAATAATTGTTCGTCAGATTCCTTTGGAAATTTGATCTCCAACTCCAGTTTTGTCATTGCTGAAATGAGCTCCTCCTGAGTTGTAATCAGCATCAACTTCTCCCTACCTTTCCTGCTTAAAGCATCAGCTACCACATTCGCTTTGCCCGGATGATAAAAGATCTCACAATCGTAATCTTTTATCAGTTCCATCCACCTTCTCTGACGCAGGTTCAAATCTTTCTGAGTGAAAATATACTTCAGACTTTTGTGGTCTGTGTAGATCTCACATTTCTCTCCATAAAGATAGTGTCTCCATATCTTCAGAGCAAACACAACTGCAGCCAATTCTAAATCATGAGTCAGATACCCTTTCTCATAATCTTTCAATTGTCTTGATGCATACGCAATAACTTTGCCATTCTGCATAAGAACACAACCTAACACAAAATTTCCTGTATTATCTGGCAGGGTTAACACAGGTGCCATACTTAGCTTCTTCTTCAAATCTTGGAAGCTCTCTTCACATTTCTCCGTCCACACGAATTTCACAGCTTTTCGTGTCAAGTTTGTTAACGGAGTGGCTATCTTAGAAAAATCTTGTATAAATCTTCTATAATAACCGGCCAGCCCCAAGAAACTCCTCGCCTCCGAAGGTGTTCTTGGTTGTTCCCAATTGATTACAGCTTCCACTTTCGATGGATCTACTGAAATCCCATCTTTGTCAATCACATGACCCAAAAATTGTACACGGTCGAGCCAAAATTCACACTTAGTGAATTTCGCGTACAACTTTTCCTTTCTTAGTGTCTCCAATGTCAGACATAAATGTTCCACGTGTTCTTCTTGAGTTTTGGAATACACAAGAATGTCGTCGATAAACACCACTACGAACTTGTCTAAAAATGGTATAAATACCCTGTTCATCAAATCCATGAACGCGGCAGGGGCATTTGTTAAACCAAAAGACATCACCAGAAACTCGTAATGTCCATACCGAGTTCTGAATGCCGTTCGTGGTATATCCTCCTTCCTCACTTTCAACTGGTGATACCCACTTCTCAAATCAATTTTCGAAAAGTATTTAGCACCCTTCAACTGGTCAAACAAGTCATCTATTCTTGGTAACGGGTATTTATTTTTAATAGTGACTTTGTTTAACTCCCTGTAATCAATGCAAAGACACATTGACCCGTCCTTCTTCTTCACGAATAAAACTGGCGCTCCCCACGGCGATACACTTGGTTGAATATACTTCTTGTCTAGCAGTTCTTGCAACTGTACCATTAGTTCCTTCATTTCTACCGGAGCCATTCTGTACGGAGCCTTTGATATCGGTGCTGTTCCCAGCACTAAGTCGATCACGAATTCAATTTCTCTGTCCGGCGGAAGTCCTGGCAAATCTTCTGGAAACACGTCTTCAAATTCTCTCACTACCGGTATTTCTTCTAATTTCACACCTTTCTTCTGAGTATCGACTATGTAAGCTAAATAGCCCACACAACCTTGACTCAACAACTTCTTGGCCTGCATAGTCGTCAGACATTTCATTTGTCTTGGCGACTTGCTACCATAAAATACTACCTTTGACGGAGTCATAAGGTTTACACACTTCTTTTGGCAGTCAATTACTGCTCCATAATTGAACATCCAATCCATTCCCAAAATTACATTAAATTCTCCGAGTCTAATCGGAATCAAATCTACTAACAAGATATTCCCCTTAATGTTTACCCTACAGTTCTTGTAAACGAACCTAACATGGATTATTTCCTTATTCGCAATTTCTATGTTCAAAGGAAAATTCAGTTCTTCTCTAGGCAATTCTAACCTCTTGGCAAATTCATCAGATATAAACGAGCAAGTAGCACCCGAATCAAATAATACATATGCATTAATATCATTGATTGGGATAATACATGACACCACATCTTTTGATTACACAGCATCTTGCACAGTCATGTTGAAGGTTCTGGCTGTGGGTTTGTTTGATGCTGCAGGTCTTGTAATGGCCCATGTACTTCCATTGTTACCTCCATTGCTTCTGGTTGTCCCTCCCTCCTTCTTCTTAGGGCATTCACGAGCAAAATGATCTTTGGATCCGCACGTGAAGCACGCCTTCTTCTTTGGTTGAGTGCAATTTGGGGCGATGTGACCCTCCTGGCCACAATTGTAGCAAACTCGTTTCCCCATCAAGCACGCACCCTTGTGAAATTTCCCGCATGTCGCACATGCTTCAAACTTTTTGTTTTGCTGGTTACCCTGCTGGTTTCCAGCTCCCCCGTTCCCATTCCACTTCCTCTTCAAGCTGTTGTTGTTGCTGTTGTTGTTGTTATTTCCACTGCTGCCACCTCCATTCTTCATTTCATTCTCATTCTTCTTCTTCTTTTGTTCCTGGTTGAATTTGGTCACCGCCTCTCCTCCACCTTCAGCGAGTATTGCTTTCTCCATTACTGCTGCAAATGTCTTCAACTGGAACAGGGAAACCCTACTGTACAGCCAGGGCTTCAGTCCCTGTTCAAACCTCTTCGCTTTGCGTTCGTCTGTGCTAACCTGATATGGCGCAAACCTCGCCAACTCGTTGAATTTTGCGGCATACTCGGATACCGTCATCGTCCCTTACTTCAGCTCCAGAAACTGTACTTCCAGCTGACTCTTTGAACTCTCCGGGAAATAGGTCTCGAAGAACAGTTCCTTGAACCTATCCCAGGTCATCACTCCTGGCCCTTCACGAGCTTTATTGGCCTGCCACCAATAACTAGCTTCTGCTTTCAACATGAAAGTTACGAAAGCAGTCTTCTGCTCATCTCCTACCCTAGCGACATCGAACACCTTCTCTATTTCCATAATCCAGGTTTGTGCTTCGACTGGATTCATGGACCCACGGAATTCAGGTGGTCCAACCGCCTTGAAATCCTTAAACGTTGAGCCTTAGTTTTGAGGTTGATTCTGCAACGCTCCTGTCAATAGTGCCACTAGTTGTTGAACGGGATTCGCATCAACATTGTCGTTAGCTTCTTCGGTGGTTCTCTGTCGTGTTGGTTGACGTCTGGGAGGCATTTTCTGTTTAAAATAAAACATCTATTAGACCATTACTCAACTCCTTTAAGTATTTCTAATTAACTTGCCTCTACAAAAGAAATAACCACATAGCACATAACATTTTGAGTAAAATAATAACTTTTATTTATTCATAAACTTTTTTTGAAAACATAACACAATAGCATCTCTGCTATCTACATTACTTTCCTGAACTACAAAAGTTTCAGGACAACGCCATTATTATCATATCCCATGGTTACTCAACACTAGGGATTTACACATTATTTAATACATATTATGTGCATTACAGGCACACTTTCTACGATGATCTATTAAGATACTTCTTAGCCCTATCACGTTCTTCCTCCATGACTCGAAACATCGTTCTTCGATCTAACACAAATGATGGCAGCGTCTCGAACTGAATCGGATATCCCATAACTCGATCTTGAGCTCGATTAATTGCGGTGTCGAATACTTTGTCCATTTCTTCCATCTTCATCCTTTTTGCCTGTGAACTCCTTACTGCTCTTCCAGTTCGTTGATAAGCTTCTTCGTATGCATCTTCAGCTATTGCCCTCTTAGCCGCTTCTTCTCTCAGCGTGCTCTTCAGTTCAGCAACCATCTCGATCAATTGTTCCTTCTCTCCTTCAGTCTGTGTTAGTTTCTCCTCGGCGTTTGTCAGTCGTTCATCACGATCCTGGATCACGCCGTCTTTTTGTGCCATTGCAGCCTGTTGTTCAGCTACTATCTCCTGTAACTCCTCAACTACATCCTGAAGTTCCACGTTACGGTCATGCACCTCATCGTATACACGTCCAGCAATCGAGTTGAGCGGAATCCTTTTCACCTCATCCTCGTCATCCTCATCCTCCTGTGGTAACTCCACGGGATCCTCCTCATCCGTCTCCACATCATCATCCTCATCTTCAACCACTGTGACCAACGGGGTTGACTCCCATGGCAATAGTTGTTCCCAAACTACCTGAACATCGCGAGGTTCCTCCTCTATAGGCATTTGAGGTCCCTCCTCCCTAGTCTGACTAGATTCTCCGACATTAGTCACCCTGACAACAAAATTTTAAAGTTTTAGTTATTAATCATTCTACTCGACACTCGCGAGCACATAAGTTATAAACACATAAGCACATAAGTGTTTTATTACTTCTTTCTTAAAACTCGATAAGAGTTAACTCCACTATCTTTTCAAAAGGTTACTTCCTAAGGCTTTTTCCCCCACCTAAGGGTCATAACCTAAAGCTTTGATACCAACCTGTGACACCCGCCAAATCCCGGTACTTCATTACCTCAAGATTTGGTGTTCACGTAATCAAAACATTAATTTCTAACTACCCAATCATAATAGAATGGAATAATAAAAGAAAACCTGCCCATACAGGATTAAACTTAAATAAAAGAAATCTCCCAGGTTATCTAACCTTTACAAACATTCATTTATGCGGAAATTAAATTAATATAAACTTCTTTACAATCTTTAAACAAAGTCTAAAAATAAACTGTCTAACTATTACAGGTCTTCAACATTGCTTAATCTTTCCTTTCCCTTTACTGGTGCTAGGTATATCACCAGTTTCAACTTTAGCTGTAAGAAATTTTACAGGCAAGAGTGAGCAAACAAGGCCCACTTGAAATAATAATAAATAAATCAGTTAACTTTACATCATGTACCAACATTAGGTTTAATAGAACTGAACAATAGATTCTATTACTTTCTAAAAACTTTAATCAATTACTGAGGGTCTAATGACCACGAATCATGTCCACAGTTATAAGTAATTTTTCAACTTAAACTTTAACAGTCATAAGACTATAAGGACTTCACGTACTTAGGGGGATCAACCCTTCGTACAATGTATTGTGCACAATCATTTCAACGCTAAGCGTAAACGTCTATTAAAAGAGTTGTTCATCTCAGTATTTAGAATACAAGTCCACACCAAAGTAAGTTTAGTTTGGATAAGCTTTCAAGGTAATTTGGAGTTTCAACGGACATCAACTAAGGATTAGTTGAATACAAGATAATAACACTATGTTATTGAACGATCATACTAAATAAACATTTCGTTCTAAGTTCATACTTTAGGAATAATCTAATAGCATAACAATTGAATAATTTATCATACCTTGCTTTGAACAACATTAAGCTAAGGTTACATTTTAGAATTTAATATCAAGCATGCACAACAAATAATAACTTAAATGATAACTAAAGGTACTTGCATGCTAATATTACTAATTTAGAGTTAAGAAAACATGTACAATTATAAAAGTAGAGTTAGAGAACTTGCATAAGTATAACATAACAGTGAAAAGTAACCTTGCTGAATAATAAAGTAGCAAAGGTTAGGGAACTTGCCTCGCGTGTAGGTTAAACAATTACTATTCACGTTCACCCCAAGTCCTACACATACCATATGCATTGACAATACACATTAGTTACACTAACATTACCTTTATGAGTTCCTTTATTACTCTTAGTATAGCTACTAACTAAGTTTAAGTTTAAACAACAACACATCTTTCATGAACATTATTTTTTTAGCTTTATTACAACTACTTAAATGATCATGCCATTGCACCATGTGTACATTAACAACTTAATACAACATCCTAATACATGTTCAACATGTTATCATTAAGTTATACTAATACCCAAAGGGTTGCACTTGCATTCATGCATCCCGATGCCCTCCGATTGGCTCCAAATACACAATAGTCCTAAGGATGACCATTTTGACAACTATTACAAACCTCAAATTAAAAAACATAAAGAATGAAAGTTGTAGGTCTACTCTTCCTCTTTCTGAATCATCTTGAATTACCTAA
This sequence comes from Panax notoginseng, assembly GCA_016801055.1. Lineage (NCBI taxonomy): Eukaryota > Viridiplantae > Streptophyta > Magnoliopsida > Apiales > Araliaceae > Panax > Panax notoginseng. The sequence continues at coordinate 51,876,460 of CM029022.1, forward strand.
ATCGGAGTTCGTATGAAAAAGTTATGGCCGTTTTACTACAGGAGGTCAAAACTGCCCAACTAGGCCACTTTTCCGGCGCCGGGGCGCGGAACAGTGGCGCTGGGGCGCGAGCTACGGCGCTGGGGCGCGAGCATCAGCGCTGGGGCGCGAGCTACGGCGCTGGGGCGCGAGCATTGGCGCTGGGGCGCGAGCTTCAGCGCTGGGGCGCGAGCATCAGCGCTGGGGCGCGAGCTTCAGCGCTGGGCGCGAGCTACGGGCCCATTTTTGACGCTGGGGCGCGAACCTTGGCGCCAGGGCGCGAGATTTGGCGTTGGGGCGCCGAAACTCACAGAAACCAACCACGAAGAACAGAACAACTCAATTTTCTGTCTATAACTTCAATTCCAACACTAATTAACATGAATAACTAATGCAAATTACACATAAACTTCACCAAGCATACAAATACTAAATTAACACAACTTAAACCATAATTTTAGAAAATTAAATACTAGAATAACATATTTTAAAACCCAAAAACTCCATTTTTGATATTTTTCATAAAAATTAACACTGTGATTTTGTTATTCAACCAAAACAGAAATTTCAAAGCATCATAATTATGTTTTTACATACTCTATCAATTCTAACAATCAATTTATCCATTTAACAACAATTAAAACCTTAATTTCTATTTTAAAATAGCCATATTCATACATATTGTCATATGAACACTCTGTAATATATTTTCTTCCACACAACACATATATGCATGAACTAATTTCTCTATAATCATATATAAGTTCATAGAACAATCATATAATCAATAATCATGCCAAACCATATACATAACAACAATTTATCTTTTATAAAATTTTTACAGAGACTTTTTGGGAAGAAGAAAACTAAATTTTTAAAGAAAGAGCTAGAGCTCCTACCTTGGATTATGAAAGATGATGACACTATCCCTTTTTCTCCAAATCTTTTCTCCAAAACCTGTAAAATTCTCTTAATTCTCTCAATTTTTCTCTTAGTTTTCTTCTTTTCTTCTTCTTCTTCCTCTGAGTTTTTCTCTTTTTCTCTCCTTACTCTCTCCTCTAATCTTATGTAAAGTATTATAACGCATATAAGATATAATTATAATAATTATATAATATAAGTACTGACATAAGTTATGTCAGTTATTATTGTTTTAAAAATCAAAAGCCTTAAGGCTTGTTTGGCTAGCATAATAAAAATAACCCATTAATCCTTACACCTTGTTTGGTAAACTGAATTAAAACAAATTGATTAATCCTTATACCTTGTTTGACAAAACTAAATTAAACTATTTTTTTATTTATTTTAATAACTCCTTTATAGCAAGGTTATTAGTCACACCTTTATTAAATTAATAAATCAATTAAACATTAATCTATTAAATTACTTTAACACATAAACAATTATCACATAATTATAATTTCTTTTATAATTATAATTTTATTTAACCAACTAATATTTTAAATTATAATTTCCCATTTAAAATATTATAACTTATTTAAATCACCATAAGCTCTCTAGCTTACTTATTAAATTATATTATTATATAATCTCATAACAATTAATTTACTTAGCTCGTTAATTATTTACTCAACAAATAATTAAATCACATCGACTCAAATTGCCATATAATTCAATAAATATTTAATATTGCAAATAAATATTTAATATTTAATATTTAATTATTTATTCAACAAATAATTAAATAAACCACATCACTCAAATTGAACAATTATTTATTCAACAATAACATATCCAATAAATATTTATATAAACCAATAAATATTTATAACTTACATTTAAAAAAAATATGGAATGTTACAGCGAAACTAGGGTTTTGACATTATACACCATAATTTTCCAACCATTGTCAGTCCACAAACATACAGTACATATCTATAGCACTGAAAATCAAAATATAATATTATTATATTATTATTCTTATCCATTGATAAAAATCCAAAATTAGGGTTTGGATTCCATATCTGATTTATTATTCATATATAACATTATTAATTAAGTTAAAATAATTAACTTAATTAGACTAGCATAAATTCATAAATTAAAATAAATAATTATTATAATAATTCTAAAAATCATTTCATATATTATTTAAATAATATATAATCATATTTTCATGGAAAATAAATATTAAAAATATTTTTACTATAAATTAATTATTATAAGAATATACTTTATAATAATCAATAATTCTAAAATAAAATTATTTGTAAACATTCATGTAATAAATATATTTTTATTTATTACATAATTACATACACACATTATCTTGTACAAATCCTCATCCTTAAAATAAAAAAATTTTTACGCAAAATTTCTTATTTAATTATATAGAAAATATCGGGTTGTTACATTCACCCTCCCTTATAAAGATTTCGTCCCCGGAATCACCGTTTTAAAACTTATACATTACAGGGTACATATCATACACAATCATTACAAGTAGATATCTCGATCAAAATTGATCGAACTGATCTCTTAACTATTCAGCATAAAGCTTATCTATCTGCTTTTACGGAAATTGATTTCTAATAGAACTCAATTTCCTCCTTCAAAATAATTTATAAAATAATTTACTATATATAAGAATATAATATATAAGAAATAAAATTGGTTTGAGTAATACCTGGAGTTGCATCCCCGGCTGCTACAGTTTCTTGAACGGTCATATTGAAGACGCTTGTAGTTGATTTCGTTGGTTTGTTTGTTGATGTTGGTCCCGTTATCGCCAATTTCATGCTGCATTTCCTCGTATTCGCATTCCTTGCCTTCTTTCTCCTTCCTGAATAGTCTTTCACCTTATACTCCATTGATTCACACTTAAAACACACAAACTTTCCCTTTACCTCTTTTCCTTTTATCGTATAGGTGACAAAACTATCTTTTGCCCCTTCGTTACCCTAGGTATCACAAACGCGTCAATAAGGTCAGTTAATCTTTCGAATCCTGGCAGTATGATGTCCTTGAAGTCTTTGACGTTCGTCAATTGATTATCTGGCTGATCTTTCGGCGACTAGTATTTCGTTCTGTATAGCTTGATCGTCCATATTCATAAATTTTTGTATCGGGTCTGGTTGTCTTCCGGCTTTGTTGACAGGTTCTTCTGTCCATATTTCGTTTTTGTCTCCTTGGCGGCATTATCACAATTTATTCTTTATTCTAAGCCTTATCGTATACGTATAATCATATAACACAAAACTTTTTATTCGAATAATCATGTACCCAAAATATTAGATTTTGAAATTTTAGTTTTCTGCATAAACCAGTACTCATATAATTAACTACTATCCGTATACCTAATTATTTCATTAATCCCACATAGACTCATATTCATAACACTTGAGATACCATAGCACATTCTGCTTTAAACATCCGCTATCCCTTTGTGACTCAAAAGTCAGGAATCGCTGCCACATTTATACAAAATTTGAAAAATATTACCTTATACAAACATACCTATCACATACATAACATAGAATCATACATATTCAAGTAATACTAATACTACCTATTTCTTACGCCTCCACTAAGGATCAATTACTTAGAAATCTGTTTATTCCCATTATCTTCAGTAATCCATTCACACCTAACTACACCTAGTTCGTCCAACTTACCATACATTATGAGTTTAAGAACTCATCACAAACATATGAGTTTAAGAACTCGACATTGACCACACATTCTTTAACTATACTTTACCTATCAGTCATACTATCGTTTCAGGGTCCGATACTATACTTTTCAAAACAACCACCTCATTGAGGTAGCTTTCAATGTGAGCCTCTATTTCAGCTATTGGCTTTGACATTGGCTCGGTTATGGAGGCTGACTTCTTCTTTACGATCTGAGGGTATTCTAATTCTTTATATCCGACAGCTATACACAAAAATTATCTAGACTAGCATATAATATATATAGACACAACAATTTATAGTTTTATATAAGTTATCTTATATTTTATTTGACGATGAATTTATCTGATTCATCTCCTTTTAAACTCTATATGAGTTATTTGTATTTTCAACGTTTCCCTCTGTTCTAAGGTTATAGCCTAAGGTCTAACCCACCTAAGGTTTCAAACCCTAAGCTCGGATACTAACTTGTAAAACCCCCAAACTCGAGTACTTGAAACCCAAACTCGGTGCTTTACGATACCATTTCTATGACCGGTATAATACAAATAATAATAACAATAATATGAATATTAAACTTATCTTACATATATCAGAGTATGATCCCAAGTACGCAACCTTTACTATAATTCTTTACATGATAGATAATACATATAATTGTCTTAATACAGTTTAACTATTACAAACGATACCATTAAACATATTCTGTTTGCTTTCCTTTTCACTTGTTCTTGGCCGAACCTTCTGGCTTTTCACACTTAGCTGAAAACATTTAAATTAAGCAAGGGTGAGCATTTGAGTGCCCAGCAAGTAATAACAATTATAAATATAATTAGCTGAAAGAAATAAATATTTTCTTTGTACATCACTTCTACAACGAATTTATAGTTGTGAAGTAAACTGAACCGATAATAACAACATAACAATTCTATCTCAAAATTTTGAAACTACGTATTGACTATATATATATGTATTAGTCGACAGATTATGAACATTGTTTTTAGTTTTCGCTAAGGTTTAACAGAACTTCATCTGCAAACCGCCATAACTTACGGGCGTTAGGTTGTACCTCCCATGGGCCCTGTATTGATCAATAATACATTACGAGAATGATAGGATCGTTCACTCTATCCACCTTGGGCGCATAAAAGTTTTCCCGTGATCAGGATGTTCATATTAGTCTGGAATCCGAACCAAAATAATTGGTTAGATACAAAAAGGTTTTATCATATTCAACGATATTTCGAAATTTGTGTCTAGCTGGTCAATTAGCTTGGACGTGTGTGTGTGTGTGTGTATATATATATATATATATATATATATATATATATATATATATATATATATATATCAACATGTGATTAAATACAATGATTATCCAAGTGGAGACACTTGTATAATCATATATAGAAATTAACGAACAAAATATATATATCAGAATTACCATATACTAACATGTTGATAAACAATGATCGGATATAGAATATATCACAATAGGGTTAATAATATTACATAATAATAATAATATAATTCTGAAACTTCTTACTCATGTCATTACATAAAGAAAATGCAAAGATAAGATACTTGCCTGGTCTGCTGCTTACAGTACGCAATTTAGATTTATCTTTTATATAGCAACCTATCATTGATCAGATCATTCGTTCGATTAGAATAATTTACTATAACATATAGTACTGCATTTCGCAGTCAGCACATAACCTAATCACAGTATTACACATGTTTCACAACCACTGAATCACAAATAAACACAAATCTAGTCAAATTATCTAAGTCCAGGTTAATTTCTGAAACATGTCGGTGTACCGACGGCTTTATCGGGTAATTATCGAGTCTAAGACTCTGTCCTGTAGTTCAATATCTGTAAGTATTAGTCATATTATTTTCAAATGACTTATTATTTTCAAATGACTTATAATAATTTTTAAAACATTCATTATAATTTATTATGAATTTTCAAACACCGGAATCATAATTAAATGATTTAAATATTAAATAATTCTATTATCATTAATATTTAAATAATATTAATCTTTTAATGAAACCATTGCCAAAAGGTTAAAGTTATTTATAATAACCCAAAATAATTTTAAAGTATTAATATTGCCCTTAAAATTTTGTTAAAAGAATTAAAATTATTTTTAAATAATTATCGTTAATATTTAAGTATTAATGTATTACTTATCAAAATATTAAAAGTCCTTAATCATAACTTAAAATATTTTTAATTCATTTATATCCTTTTCAAATGATTTTAAAATAAATAAAACCATTTTTAAACTATTTATTTAATATAATTATTAAATAAATCTAATATCATTTAATATTAAATTATTAATAAAATTTTCCTTTAAATATCAAAAGTTATAATTTATAACTTAAAATATCTTTAAACACTTTATTTCTATTTTAAATGATTTTTATAATATTAAAATTATTTTTAAACTAATTTATTTAATATAATTATTAAATAATTCTAATATCATTAATAGCGAATAATTAATGAAATTTTACCTTTAAATATTGAAAGTTATATTTTATAACTTAAAATATTTTTAAACTATTTATTTTCATTTACAATGATTTTTCTAATATTAAAATTATTTTTAAACTAATTTATTTAATATAAGTATTAAATAAATCTAATATCATTAATATTAAAATATTAGTATTTTTCATGAAAAAATATCAAAAGTTATATTTTATAACTTAAAATATTTTTATAACCTTTATATAACTTTTATATAATTTTTTTTAAATCATTAATTCTATTTTTCATCATTTATTTTATACATTTATTAAATAACTTAATTACCATTAATATTAATTAATTAATAAAATTTATCACAAAATATTAAAAGTTATCAAAAATAACTTAAATTATTTTCTTATACCATAATATAATTTTAAATAATTTTTCATGTATTAAAATTATTTTTAAATAATTTATTTAATATTATAGTTAAATAAATTAAATACTTTTAATATTCCAAAAATATTAAATATTTATGAAATATATTCAAAATAATTAAAAACTAATTTTTAGAATTTAAAATAATTTTTAATAATTTATTTTGTATTTTTCATTATTAAAAACTAATTAATACTAATTATTTAATAAAAATATAATTTTTATAAAGTAACGGCCGCTAAAGACTGCCTATAGCGATGAAACTGTCGCTATAGTTGTTCTTCGCGTTCTTGAGCCTGCCCAGAAATTCATAGATAGCCACCGAGTAGACAAGTTTGACCACCAATAATTGTTATTCTGTGATGGTTCTAGGCATGTTCTTGATCGGCTCATGCAGTACTCGTGTAATACTACACGATTCAATAACAAACGTGGCCAACCATCATACAATAAGTGAGATCCAAGCCCTGGAAAACCTGTCAGACACTGTTCTTCAATTTCTGGGTTTTCCAGAATTGAAGAACAGTTCATACTACCACTTTTGGGCTTCCACAACTTTCAATCTGTGTAATATTTTTGTGATCGTCATAGCCAGCATGTAGTACTACAGATCTATTACCAAACATCATCATAAAAACAACAAGTCCAGCAGATAAAATTCGGTCAAACGGTTGTCAGAAATATGCTCTTCTGGTTTCTGGAAATTCCAGAAATCTTAAGTCATGGCCGAAGGGCCTACTTTGACCACTTAGTACATCGATCCTGTTTGGGAGATAAGGAATATTAAGGCACGTATCTGTAGTCCATACATCACACTACAATCTAGTTATACTAACATCAACAAAAGGCTTAACATCTGACAGATCAAAGCTTCCAAAACTCTTGTTAGACGCTGCTAAAGACTTTCTGGGTTACCCAGAATTTGTCTGGTCATGCCCGGTCAACGGGTTTTGACCAATCATAACTTCAAATCTATAGCCGATATGACTCTGAATCAAGTTCCAGATGAAAGATTACATAACAAGCTACATGTGTAAACATTTAAACAGCAAAACCACATAACACAATGAGATCTAAAGCCTCTGACATTTGTTGTCAGAACATAAAAAAATATTTTCCCAAATTTTGTAAAATGCCAAATCCGAGCCTATAGATGTTATGGATCTAACATCTATCAACCCAGATCATCTTTATATACTACAAACCACACATTTTAACACTTAATCATAACTTTTAACATAAGATCAAGGGTCAAAATTTTTGATTAGGTTTTATACCTTTATGCATCGATTCTTGATTATGAGCTTCTAGATCTGATATGGTGATAGTGGGGCTTGAATATGGGACTGGTATATATACATATTTATTTCGTAGGTTAGAGAGAGAGAGGAACTTGTTTTAGTGTTGGAGCAAAATAAGTTAGCAAAAATGCAATTCTTTCTCTCCCAATCCTTATATATATAACTTGTAATGTAATGGCTGAGTTGTAGTGGCTGAAATCAGCTGCTTTAAGTCACATGGGTTTGGTATAGTAGGTCACCAACTCCCATCATAGCAACTTGGACAAATTATCTTCAATTATACAATAAGGGCAAAATAGACATTTGGCTTGAGATTTTAAGGGCAAATTTGTAATCCTTGCAAACCCTTAGGGTTTGACCCTTAGGGTTTAACCCTAAGATTTAGCACAAATGAATTTCTAGATTTTCTTTTAGGGTTTAAATTAAACTAAAAATAAAATTAGTTTCTACATTATACAAAATTAAGATTTCTAAATTAATTAAGTTTCCTCATTAGAAAGTGTAAGACCCCGAATTTTATGAAATAAAAGTATTCAATTTTTTCTCAAAATTACGATTTAGTAAATGGTTAAATTGATAAAAAGTTAAAGTTAAGAGTGATATATGAATTTTTTTTTCAAAATATGCAAGTGGTTATAAAATATTCATTTGTCCGGAAATATTCGTTTGGTCATGGAATATTCTTTCTGTCGGGGAATATTCGTACGACGGCGCAGTCATTTGTGGGCCCCATAACAGAATAACTGTCGGATGAAGAAAATGACAAAATTGTGTTTTTATAAATAACGGCGTAGTTGTTACCGTTAATACTGTTGGAATACCTGGTGGCTAAAATACAGTAATACGCGTAGTTACACAGTAGCACACGGTATTGCACAGTATTTTTGAAATTATTGATTCTTACGTAAGAAGGCACTACTCAATAATTGTTACAGTAATTACTGTTCCATATTTTATTTTATTGATTCAATAATTGCTACGTTGAAATTTTATATTATTGTTGTTCAATAATTGTCACTGCACGGTATTTCCCATTATCAGATAAATAATTCATATTATTTGAATAATATTATTAGATAACATTATTGGCAATGTCTAAAAAGTTCTGTCTAAGGAGAGGTTTGGTCACCTAATTGCGCGCCAGTAAGGAGAAATTCTTATTGGAAAGCCCTCTCTTTCCTGGGAACGGCCTGGTTGTCATAAATGTGATTCTGTAATATTATTTAAGTTGAGTATATGTCCACAAATTTTGAACCGTTAAAAATTAACGTATGATTTGTTATGAATTTTACGAAATGACTGGTTCAGAAATTGTTAAATTTTCGGAGTTAATCATTTTGGTGAAAAAATCTAAAATTGGTGGGCCCCACTCTTGGTTGGTGAAAAAATGTGCTGAGATTTTTATTCAAACGCGGTGGGTGGGAATAGTAGCAGGTAAAGCCATCAGGTTACAGGTTAAGTCTGTTTCGGCGTGCTAATATTTTCCTATAAATAGAGGGGCTAAGTTAGAATTAAAAATCATACCAGAAATATAAGCTTTCTCTCTTTCTCTCTCTATATTATGAAGTATATTTTGTGACTATTTAGATACTTTGAGAGTTGCTATTCAGTGCAAGTTTCCTTCGGCTTTGCATTCCAGTCAGAAATACTGCACTTTTGAGGTAAGGGATAGTAAGGGATTTTAAGGGTTGTTATGATTTTCAGTTTCGTAATTTTTCTGAACTTCAAAAATTCTGAAAAAATTTGAAATGATTAATTGATGAGTTTTCTTGATTGTATCCAAATATAGCGATTTTTGGATATATAGATTATGAGTTATGAATTTTATGAGAAAAGACTATTTTAAAAGTAATCGCTTCTAACTCCTTGTGGTTAACTTCAAAATTGATGAAATTTTTGTTGGGAGTACATCTATATAATATCAGTGTACTCTGTGAATTTTGGAATTTTTGGATAAAAGTACAATTTATGATAAATGTCTAAATATTCGGCGGTTTTGGCCATATGAAAAATAGTAAATGAATTTTAAAAATTCTGAAAAAAATATATGTTCAATATGGGACTATATTCTGATAAATCCCAGAAAAAAAATATTTTTACAACTGATTTGGTATTTTTAATAAAAATAGACTAGTTATGAATAATTGAATTAAATATGTTATGTGAAGGAAGAAAATTAGAAAATATGATTTTATGGCTTGAGAATCATATATGTGGTATAGGCAGATTTTTTATGAGGGTTTTGGTCATTGGTGATGAAATCTTATGAGTTTGGCATTTTATGATGATTAAATGCATTAATTATGAAAGTGTAAACAATTAAAATATATTGTTTATAAGTTTAAAGAAATGTTATTCTTTCAATATCATTATACCGAAATATTGGAATGAATTTTATTGTAGAATTTCTATCTTTTTGAGTCGGAGTTACTATTCATGAGTTACTATTCACGAGTTACTATTCACGAAAAAAAAAATTTGTTTCTTTTTCTGACCAAATTATCATTGATTTATGATTGTTGCTCTCGAAAATAAATGTAGTTGTTGATAATATTATTTTTATTATCATATATAATATTTTTATAACCCTGATGTTGAATTTCTCTTTCACTTGAGTGTAAAGATGGGTAAATTATTGGTATGATCGTGACTGAGGAATATCTTTGGCCTGTAGTGCAAAGATGAATTGTTAACTGGTATGATCATGACCATTGAATTTATAATTGAATATCTTTAGCTTAAGTGTAAAGATAAATTGATTAGCATGGTTATAATTATTGTTTATATAAATTCTGAAATGATTATATATTTCTTTGAGATATTAATATATTTGGCATGTAGTGCAAATATGAACTGTTTATGAATATATTTGGTATGTAGTGCAAATATGAACTGTTGAGAAATATCTTTGGCCTGAGTGCAAAGATGAATTATTGATGAATATCTTTGGCCTGTAGTGCAAAGATGATCTGTGGTTGAATATCTTTAGCCTGTAGTGCAAAGATGGTCTGTTGATGAATATCTTTGGCCCGTAGTGCAAAGATGAAATTATTAGTATGATTATGAACATAAACTGTGATTTGGTATAACCATGATCTTTGATGTTTCAGGTAAAGACAAGTGATGAAAATTATCTTTGTCCTGGATGAGAAGAGGAATTTAGAACCATAAATATGTTTATGAGTTATTCACATGAATGTGGACAGGAACTGTTGATTTATGTTACAGTGATAAAATATTGTTGGTAGATTTTTAACATGGAGAAGATAATAGACTTTATAGTCTATTTGACTCTTCTAATGGATTGCTCGTTCTGCTGCAACTATGGTTGAAATTTTTACCATCTACCATATGTTCGAAATCTCTGATTTATTACTGATGAAGGCTATTGATAATTTAATTATCTTTAGTCATGATATTCTTTACTGGGCTAGTTATGCTCACCCTTTTGCTTCATAATTCCTTTTCAGGTAATAAGAGTGTAGCTGGGTCGAACGGGGGTAACAAGGGAATAGAACGGTGGTCTCTAGCTGTGGAGTTCTCCCTAAGCAGTATAGAAAGGTTCATTTAGTAGTTATATTTGGTGAATCCAATAAGGTGAGGTGAACCCAACGTTAGAAGAGTGTTTTGCCACTACCATATAAGATGTCTATTGCAATACAACCTCGTGTCATCATAAGACAGGATTGTGCTCATCCACTTGCTGAGTATATTTAGGAGCACTACCTGTATAATCTTGGCGTTTGTTTGAAGTATAATTCTCAATTAGGGACAGTGGAAATAATGATATGTCAAGAGAAGACTCACCATTGGGAAGAATATGATAGTAAACTTCTCGTTTTTCTTTGGGGTATATTGGGTCAACTAAGGATAATTCTGTGGCCATATGATATCTATCACAACCTAGAAGCATGGCATCCCATGTACGGAGGTTTCCTTGAGCACTTCCCAAATATTCTAATTTTTAAAATAATTTTTGACTATACCTTTATGTAGGTATCACTATGAGGTGCTGTCCACTGATGGGACATTTGTCACATTACGGTTGGGACACGAGTCACAGTTGGTATATATTTGTATCCAAATTCATAACATATGTGCTGTTGTATTTTATATGACAATTATTGTAATAAAGTTGTAGTTGTTTTCTGTACCATGTATTTGGCGACTCAGAATGAGTTGGATGGAATGGACCTATTTTGGGGTCGTTACAGAAAGACTTGAAAATTAGGTTTTGATTTTACTAATTATCAGAAAGCGTGCCAAAATAACAAGTAGGGTTTCATCTTATCAAATTAGGGTTTCTAATTATTTTGGTCCATAAATATTATTTAGGTTTTATAATACATAGGGTTTTCCTAATTAGCATTAATATTTATTATAAACATCAAGAATCACATAACACAGTGACTAAACAGATTTTGACGTCTCGTTTAACTGCGAAACTAGGGTTTTGACATTATACACCTTAATTGACCAACCATTGTCAGTCCACAAACATACAGTACATATCTATAGCACTGAAAATTAAAATATAATATTATTATATTATTATTCTTATCCATTGATAAAAATCCAAAATTAGGGTTTGGATTCCATATTTGATTTATTATTCATATATAACATTATTAATTAAGTTAAAATAATTAACTTAATTAGACTAGCATAAATTCATATATTAAAATAAATAATTATTATAATAATTCTAAAAATTATTTCATATATTATTTAAATAATATATAATCATATTTTCATGGAAAATAAATAATAAAAATATTTTTACTATAAATTAATTATTATAAGAATATACTTTATAATAATCAATAATTCTAAAATAAAATTATTTATAAACATTCATGTAATAAATATATTTTTATTTATTACATAATTACATACACACATTATCTTGTACAAATCCTCATCCTTAAAATAAAAAAAATTATACGCAAAATTTTTGATTTAATTATATAGAAAATATCGGGTTGTTAAAATTAAGCCCTAGGTTTATAGGACCTTTTGAAGTGCTACGACGAGTTGGTGAAGTAGCGTATGAGGTAGCTCTACCTCAGGAATTAGAACATGTTCATAACATTTTTCATGTTTCAGTATTAAGACCATAGAAGCCTAATTATAAGCATGTTATAGAATATGAGCCATTACAGTTTGAAAAAGACTTGTCATATGAAGAAGTCCCTATTCAAATTATCGACAGGAAACAACAAGTACTAAGGAATAAAGTGATACCTTCTGTTAAGTTAATCTGGAGAGACCATAATGCTGAGGAAGCTACATGGGAACTTGAAGATGTTATGATGAGAAATTATCCTCAGTTATTTACTTAATCTTGTATAGCGATCCTAGGGACAGAATCTTATTAAGGAGGGAAGAATGTACAAATAAATTTATCGAGTCGTGATTCTGGGGACAAAATTCTTTTAAGGAAGGAAGGATGTAACGATCGAGAAATTTTATAATTAATTTAAATATTTAATGAATTAAATAAATATTTTAAATAATTTATTTGTTGAGAAAATAAATAATTGATAAAATTGTGGTGCAATAATTTAGTTAAATGTGTACGTTAACTAAATTGAATAATGGTAATTTTATTATTTGAATATTTAATTTAATGAAATAATTAAATTAATTAAAATGTTGTTCTAGTCTAATTTAATAATTAAATTAGATATATAATGATTTATTAAGTATAAAGTATAATTATAATGAAAATTATAATTATAATTGTAAGTTATTTAAATTAACTAAATTAAAGTGTGACATAAGGAACTATATTATATAAGTGTTATCGAAATAATTTAGAAGGGGGGAGTTTTGTGTAAACCAAACAAAGCCTTGTGGCTATTGGTTAATGTAACAGCCAAAAGCCTTATGGCTTTTGGTTAATTGTATATCGTTGCTATTCAAACTTTGACCTAAATAACATTGTTCGATTCTATATTATTATTTTGAACCTTCATATAGCAAGCAAACTCTTGTTAGTTGGACTAATTTATAATTGAATAATGTTCTAAAAGTAATGGGAGATACTAATTTAAATAAAAAGATAATTTATTTTGATAGTTAATAAAATGAATGTATGCTAAAATGTTGTTAAATTATAAATTCATTTACATAATTTTACAATGTCTAATTTACTATCACTGCGGAGCATATTAGTTGCTAATTAACTGGACCGAATTACACAGATTGGTTAAAGAATTTGAGAATAGTTCTCAAGAATGAAAAGCTTTGTTATGTCTTTAATACGCCTATCTTTGCAATTATTGCAGACAATGCCTATGAGGAATTGTTTTTTAATTTTAGAACGTGACAAGATGATGCACAGTTGGCTCAATGCATCATGCTCGTATCAATGAGTAACGAGATTCAACGTCAACATGAAACTATGGATGCTCCTACTATACTCCTAGAATTCAAGTAGTTGAATGGTGAGAAAAGTAGAACTGATAGATATCAGATATCTAAGTAGCTCTTCCGATCTAGAATGACCGATGACGTTACAGTACAAAAATATATCCTCAAAATGATTAATTTGATTGAACAATTGGAACAACAAGGTTTTGTCATGGATGGAGAGTTGAGCTAAGATTTGATCTTGCAGTCACTCTCAGACTCCTTCGCACAAAATTTTAGGTTCTCTTCTCCTTGCACAAATTTAGCAATATCATTTTTTAAAGATGCTATTTTTGCATTTGTTACATTATCATCATGTTACATATTCATCATTTTTCCATCATTAAAAGCATCTATTCATACATCTCTCATTTTCAAATTTTCTTTTAAAATTTTCTTTTCATTTTTAAGATATTTATTTTCTTTTCTTTCTTCATTAAGTGACTCAACTTCATTCATTAGCTCATTTACGCAGTTCTTAAAATAAACCGTTTTCTTTTTAAGCTTTTGATTCTCATTTTGTAAAGCAAGATAATCAAATGTAGATATTTAAAAAATTTCATATAAATTTGTTACCTCAATTTGATCATCATCTTCTAGTCCCGTAAAACATAATTGGCCAATTTCTTCATCTTGTTCTGTTTTGGACTTAATCATTGCAGTTGAGCTACCTTTTTTATTCTTCCTTTGTTTCTTTCTTTGAAGTAGTCTCTCGAGTTTTCTTGAGAGCATTCCAATTTTTCTTCATCAAAATCTTTGTGATCACTTTCATTGTTGCTCTCGACTTAAAGTGCAAATGTCTTCTTTATTTGTGCTTCATCTTCTTCATCTTACCTTCTTAGCTGATTTTCAAATTCTTCAAGCTCTCCAAATAAAGTGAGAGTTTCCATTATACTGATTATGGTTGAATCTTGAAGAGTTGTAACCTTTGGTGTGAATCGTTTAGGCATAAATCTAAGTATCTTTCTGTTTATTTCCCTTTGCTCAAATGTTCGTCCGAGCATACTTAGAGAGTTCATTAGAGTGAGAAATATCCCTTGAGCTTTATTAATTGTTTCAACCTTTTCTAATTTGAACAATTCGTAGTCATGCATTAGCATACTCAATTTAACCTCCTTGACTTTTGAAGTACCTTCATAACTCATCAAGATAGTGTCCCACATTTCTTTTGTTGTGTTGCATGATGATACTTTATCGATTTTAACTTGGACCATTCCACTTAGCAAGGTTTTCATGGCTCTTGAGTTGTAGGAAAACACGTAGCTTTCATTTGCATCCATCTACATGAGAGCCTTTGGTTTTCCATCATCATGTCTAGGAATGACAGGTCCATTTTCAACAACCCATCATTACCATGGGTCTCTTTTAAGAAAAATCTTCATTCTGAACTTCCAAAAGTTAAAGTTTTCACTTCTGAGCGACAGAGGTGGTCTGCTTGTGGATTGACATTCTTGAAAGTTTAGGTGTGCCATATGATCTTTCCCTACGACCTACAGAGATCAATATTAGTAGAGTCTTTCTCTGATACCAAATGTAATTTCGTGTATGTGCACACCTAGAGGGGGGGAGTGAATAGGTGTTTAAACTAAAAGTGATAAACGATGAAATATTTTTTTAATTTTTTCTGCAATAGGTTTAAATCAGACTCCTATGCTTGTCTGCTTTAGTGTCTGATTTAGCTTATGTTCTTCGTTAATTACTATCATACAGCTATGCCTGTCTACTTTAGTGTCTGGATTAGTATATCTACAAGCGTGAATACAACAAAATATCCAAAAATTAATCAAACAGAGAAGATAAGTGCAGAATAGAATGACACTGTGACAACCCGAGAATTTTGATATTTATTAAAAATCTTAAAATATTGAATTAAAGGTTGAATAATAAACTTAGATAGAAAATAAGTGAATGGATTTGACATTTCTGGGAAGGAATTTTATGGATTTAAAAGTTTTTGTGGTGAATTATTCAGGAATAAGTACATAAGTGTATATGTTCAGTGTGTATGGTCATATATGTGAACAGAATGTGGTTAAGGGTCAAGGGTTGACCATATATAATATATCAGTGTCAAAACCCAAATATTATATTAAGAACATCGATGTTCATTTAGAAAACCCTAGCAATTGATAAGAAACCCTAATGCCGGTTCTTAAAACCCTAATTTGGAATAGTAAAACCCTAAGTTGGGAATTCAAATGCTAAGTATAAGGCTTAAGCATTATTAATTATAGCCTAATTAGGGAAAACCCTAATGATTTATTTGAAACCCTAATATTCAAAATTCTAATTATAAGAAACCCTAATTTTCAATTGGAAACCCTAATTACAAAAGTTTTATGTTAATTAGGAAATATTAATCCTAATGACAAGTTCTAAATGATTAGGAAACCTAATTTAATTAGGAAATCCTAATTTACATTTTTAGTAACTAAAATTTTTTTTTAGCCTAACTTAGAAATCTTAGATTTTTTTAACCTTAGGGTTAAACCCTAAGGGTTGTAGCAATTGTCATTTATGCCATTAAATTAAAATCCAAATGACCAAATTGCCCTTTTAGCATTCTTTAATAGGAAACTTGAGAATCTTGCCGAAACTTTAGTTGGTGACCAACTAAAGCTCAGCCATGTGACAAAAAAAATTCAATGTATATTAGCCATACACCTCAGCCAATTCATTTCATCCAACTTATACGTAATTCAAGAGATAGAAAATTGATTATCAAGCTTCATTTGTCCACAAACACTTAACCAATTCTTTCTCTCTCTAGACCCACAAAAAATATTAGTAAATCAATCCCCAATCAGGTCCCTACTACTTCCATAACAAATCAGGAACCCCAGATTCAAGATCAAGGCTCAAAATGGTATAAAACCCTAATTTTTAAAAATCATATGATCTCATGTTATTTGTTGTTGTTTATTATTTAAAGTTGTGTAATAGGATGTTATTGAGTGACCTGGGTTGTAATAACATAGATCCATAACATCTAGATGCACGAATTTAATGATTTCTAAAATCTGGAAAAGTTGGAAATTATGGTCTGACAAGCAAATGTTAGGGCCTCTAGATCAGTGTGTGTTAGGTGTTATGGATCTGTTCTTTGCTATTAGGCTTTGATCTGGAACTTGAATCCAGGTTAGATCATGTTTAGATTTCATGTTATAAGCAGTCAAACCTAGTTGACCGTTCACGAAATCGGTTTCTGGGCAGCCCAGATTTGCCCAGAAAAGTCTGACAGTGTTTTTGCAGGCCTTTGATCTTACTTCCTTTTGATAGTTAGGACATTTTGTTGATTGGTTGATTGGATCTTGTAGGCTGACATGTAAGCTATACATATAAGCCTTTACTTTACCAAAATCATTAACAGAAACGAATTTAATTGTGGTCAAAGTAGGGTTGACGAAACTGCCTTTTGAAGGTTTCTAGAAAACCCAGATCTTCAAAGAGCAGTTCCTGACCACTACTTTGACCGGTCAAGATCTCTTAGATGTGTTGTTGTTATGATGATCTAATGTTATAGAATTGTACCCTGACATCTCTACTACATATTTGAACCTTCATATCACACGAAGCAGATCTGGAGTGCATTTTATAAGGATCGAAAGTAGGACCCTTTAACTGTTCTTCATTTCTGGAAAACCCAGAAATGAAGAACAGTCTCTGGCAACATGTTTGATGCCTTTTATCTTCTTGATATGATGCATTCTAGCCATGAAACTTGTTTGGGGTTATAGTATTACATAAATACTATAACATGAACTTCATTACCAGCCTAAAAATTTAGGGATCAAAGCATTGCAATCGGTCAAAGTAGGCACCCGGTAAATTGACAAGAAGATCTGGGTTTTCGTTCAAGAATGCGAAGAACACCTATAGCGACGGTTCTATCGCTATAGGGCCATTTAGCGACAATTTATTTTATAAAATTAATTATTTTATTTAATAATTAAAGAAAATTAGTTTTAAATTATTAAAAATACAAAATAAATTCCTAAAATTTATTTTAAAGCCTAAAAATGGGTTTTTAATTATTTTGAATATATTTCATTAATATTTAATATTTTTGAAATATTAATGGTATTTAATTTATTTAATTATAATATTAAATAAATTATTTAAAAATAGTTTTAATACTTGAAAAATCATGAAAAATTATATTATGGTATAAGAAAATATTTTAAGTTATTTTTAATGACTTTTGATATTTTGTGATTAATTTTATTAATTAATTAATATTAATGATAATTTATTTATTTAATAAATGTATTAAATAAAATATAGAAAAATAGAATTAATGATTTAAAAATCATATAAAAATAGTTTAAAGGTTATAAAAATATTTTAAGTTATAAAATATAACTTTTGATATTTTGTCATGAAAAACATTAATATTTAATATTAATGGCAATTATCGGATAATGGATTTAAAGGTTTAAAAATCATATAAATATGATTTTAAGGTATTAAAAATACTTTGATATATTATAAATATATTATAATATTATGTTATGATTTTTATTAATATTTAATATTAAATAAATATTAATGATAATGGAATTAAGTGGTATTTAATTCTTATAAATATGATATTAATGATTGAAAAATTATGATAAATGGTAATATTATCTGAAAATTATTACGAGCTTATGAAAAATATTTTGACTGATAATAAATTATCTAAGATATTTGTGAACCAATTTTAAGTTGAGTCTTAGCGATATTAGGCTTGAGAATTGTCCGACTAGGCCGTCGGGATGTCAGAATTGTACCGAACTCGACTCAGACTATAAAAGTTTGACTTGAAGTTAGGTTTTATGTGTTTAATAGACTAATAGGATTATGTGATAATGTGTTTAGGTTATTTTAAATATTGTGATGATATTATTCTAATTTCTAGATCGATATTATTTATATTAGGTTTTCTGACAAAGCTAAATAGAATGCGTAACGGTAAACATCGAAACATGCAAGTTTTTCTTAACTCAAATTCAAGTTGTTTATTCAAATATGCTTGTGGTTAATCATTACTGATTACCACGTCTATGAATTGTTGAATCGTACTCTGTGCATATTGCATGTATTCATCAGGTATGAAAGGCTGATCACCTTCATTACCATTCGGTCCAGATATAATTGATATGCTCATGTTCAATGTTCATTCAGCTATAAAAGTTTGCTCAAGCTAGTTCTCAATTATATTATAGAATTGTAGCCAACTTATTATTCAATTCTTTCAATCATGATATATCCTTAATTTATTGAACTTAAACTTACTGGGAAAACTTGTTGCTCACACTTCCTATACCATGATTAACATTGCAGATTAAGACGAATACGTTTGGATACAGGAAAGGATAAAGACAAGTACAACGTGGAATTATATATCACTACAAAAAAAATGGAGCTTCAGCAACAACCGATTTTCGTTGCTAAAGGTGCCAAATTTTGTTGCTAAAGGTTTTTGGCAACGACTTTACTGTCGTTGCGTCTTTCGTTGCGCAATGAGCGTTGCTAATTATTCCGCAACGAACGTATTTTTTTTGTTGCCAAAAGTAATACATTTTGCAACGAAATTTGGCTTTCGTACAGATACATCGATCCTTTAGCAACAAAATGTATTGTTGTAGAATAATTAAAATTTCGTTGCTAAAAACCCCATTTCGTTGAAAAAACCTGCTAATTGGCAACGAAATGAACTCTTTTTTTTTGCAACGACCATGCACTTTCGTTGCAATTGACACCATTTTTCAACGACATTTTTTGTTGCAGTAAATTATGAAAATTGTTGTCTAAGCTTGCTTTCATTGCGGAATGTAAACTTTTTAGCAACGATTTTTACTACTGATTATATTATTTGTTAACGATATTATGCTGAATCAGCAACGAAAATGTTTGTTGCTGGTTAATTTTCAATAGCAACGGAAGTCGTCGATTAGCAATGACATTATATGTTGCCGTTTCTTTATATGTGCAACGAAAGTTGATATGATTTGCAACGATAAAAATGTTACCTTTTATTTTAGTATTAGCAACAATATCATCTCTGTTGTTATTAGGTTAATTTTTCGTTGCCAAATATTATATTTTTAATGCCATTAGAAACAAAAATTTGTTGCTAAATGTATAAAAAATTGTTGCTATATTAAAACTTGTTCAATGCTTTGGTAACGAATTATATTGTTGCCAAATCAAAATTTGACATTCTTTTTGTGTACCTGGCTGGTTCAATGTCCCCATAGCAAATAATGGCAAAAATACAAAAAACTAAAATATTATTAACTTAATAAAATCATCCACTACATAATCATTCATTATCTTTATAATTAACCATCTAAAGTTACCACAATTCTTCAATCAAAGTATATATCTACATATATAGAGAGAGTACACTTCATTTCGTCTCTTGTCTTCCATAAACGTAGCACGAAAATTTGATACCCAGTATAGTAAGGCAGGTCGTAGAAGCAGTCTTCCTGCACATATTTAAAAATAATAGCAAGTCAGGAAAATGAAGCAAATAAGTCACCAGAGGCACTTAGTGCCAAAATTAATACACAAAGACAACAATGTTGTGTTATTTTCTTACTAATCAAGGGGCATGGAAGAAGGTAATACCCTTTTTATTGACTACTAAATTAATATCTAAATCAAATATCCTGAAGAAGATAAGCACGTGCTTCGTGAACCTCGTCCTGCTGGGTATACATAGACACACATATCAAGATAATAATTGGTGCTCATAAATAATGCTACAAGTGAACAGACAATTTACAGGCTTATAATGATGACAATACAACTTGATAAATATGTTCGTGCGTGTAGCGAAAGTCAAAAACATACTTGATGATTCTGCTGGAAAGGAAATTGCTGATTGCGATAACTGCTTTTTCTACTTAATTGTATGATATTTCTGGAACAAGTCTGATGTTTGGTGCCTTAGCGGCATGTCTTGTTGTAATATATTTGGTTGTTGTTGTTGTTGTAATTGTCGTTGTGAATCCTGTTATGGTTCTTTTGCTCAATTCACCTTCTCTAATACATATATTGTGAAACTTCACCAAAGTAAACTATGAAACACATATAACAGTAAAAAAAAGTGTGATTTACAGAGAACCATCATATATGATAGTGAAGCCATATGGAAATCAATAGACAAGTCACTATGTATTTCATTCAATAATTGTCACAATAGTTATTGCACAGTGATTCATCTTATTGATTCTTACTCAGTCTTTTATTCAATAAATGTCACAGTAGTTATTGCACAGTGACTCATATTATTTGATATGATATAATTAAAATAGTTGGCAGTATTGTTAGTCTTTGTTAATAATTGTGAATAATTATTGAAAGATTGAAAATGTGTACATGATTGATGAATAAAAGGGTGTGGATTAAAGATAAGTATGATATGCAGATGTTTGTTCAATTATTTTCTTTTTACAAAAGTAAATTTGGCAAGACTTGCCGACACTCTATTTTTCTAAAGTAGTATAGACCACAACTCTATTATTGAACAAATTTTGTTAAAACGTGTACAAGTTAGTTTTCTCAGTGGGACCATAAATTCCACTACCATTATTATATACCTCATTTTGTTATTTTGTCAAAGCGGGGGTGCTAATTGTTTACTAAATTTTCAGTATAAATAGGTTGCTCGGTTGAGTAACTAAACACATACCATCACTACACTAAAAATATAGAATTCTTTTACTACAATATTATGAGTATAATATTGTGAGTATTTCTATTGAGTGTAATGTTACTCTAAGTGTAGATAAGGAATGCAAACATTGTTTAAGTTGATTAATTTCACAGAAAGCAGAATCAAATCACATGCTAAGGTAAGGGATATCATTATTGTGGTAAGGGGGTATCATTTTTATGGTAAAAAGAATATTATTTTCTTTCATACTCCATATTATGGTAAGATATTATTATTCGTTTATTTAGTTTATCATTAAATGGTGAAAAATCCTAAAAGGATTAGAATATCCTTAATCGTTTGTGTTTCATCTATTATTATGTTATCAATTTGGACTCTGGATAATTAAGTTAAAAATCACTAAGATCTACGTTATCTTATTATTCTGATTATTCATGTTTATTCATTATATATATATCATTGTCATCATTCTCATGCTTATATTGTGTAGAAAGTCATCTTTGGCCCGTAGTGCATTGATAGACTTGGTATGATTATGACCAGAGATTATTTGATATAATCATGACCATAATGTTAAAAATGATGTCATCTTTGGCCCATAATGCATAGATGGACTTGGTATGATTATGACCAGAAATTATTCGGTATAATCTCGACCGTAATGTTACAAATGATGTGGTAAAAATCCTCTTTGGCTTATGTGCAAAGATGGACAGTTGATTGACATGATTATGACCAGAGATTATTCGGTATAATCATGATCATTGGTGAAAACACGAATATCCTTGGCCCGTAGTGTATGGATAATTCGTGGTCGTGATACTATTGAGCTGAGTCTCAGCGTTATTAATTTTACAGTTGTATGTCTTAGGCTTGTATTGCAAAGATGGACTGTTGATTTACCTGATTATAAATATGAATTGTGATTTAATTATAATATGTGGTGGTCAGGTGAAGACAGGTGATGAGAGTTCTCTTTGTCTTGGGTATAACAAAAAACTGTTGATGAGTATTACAGGAATGAAATATTAACGATGAGCTTTTAATCTAGAGGAGATAGTAGACATTATGTTCTACTTGACTCTTCTAATGGAGTGTTGATTCCGCTGCTATTATGGTTGAAAACTTTTATCTTCTACCATATGTTCTAAATATCTGAATTATTTTAATAATTTAATTATCTTAAGTCATGATATTCTTTACTGGGTTATTTGTGCTCACCCTTTTACTTCACCACCCCTTTCAAGTAATAAAAATGTAGCTGAAACTAGCAGAGAGAACATGGGTATAAAGTGGTGATACGAATTAGTCATAAGCCTAATCAAATTATGAAATAGTGGTGCATAATAATTGTACTGAGAATTTAAAATATGCGTGACATATTTTATACATCATTTAATAGTTATATTTGGTGAACTAAATAGGGTGATGCAAACTCGAATTTGAAAGCGTCAAAATACACTCCATTAGAATGAGGAGGACAAAAATCTTCTCGTATTCCTTTGGGGACTTGAAATATTTGTTGTTGTACTTTAGATGGCATTGTAATAATTTGAGTATAAATATTGTCGTATTATATAGTTTACAATATTTGTATTGAAACTCACAGTATATGTGTCGTCGTATTTTGCACGACAGTTGTATAAATAGAGTTGTCAGTAGTATATTTTCTGGCGACCCAAGATGGGTGATGTATACCTATTTTGGGGGCGTTACATTATTATTATTATTATTATTATTATTATTATTATTATTATTATTATTATTATTATTATTATTATTATTATTATTATTATTATTATTATTATTATTATTATTACTGTTATTGTTATTATTATTATTATTATTATTATTATTATTATTATTATTATTATTATTATTATTATTATTATTATTTGTACTATTATTATTATTATTATTATCTTAATTTAAGGCAACATTTTAATAGTCGTTGCAAAAAGTTGTATAAAATATGCAACGAAAATAAAAATTATTGCCAATGAATGTGGTCTATATTAGGCAAAGAAATATAGCAACAAAAAAACTTTCGTTGCCCATGATGAGGAGAAATCAAGTGGTTAGAAAATTTGTAACGAATTTCTAACAAATTTTGTTTCCAAATTTTGCAACTACTTATGAATTTCGTTGCAAAAAATGAAAGCCTGACACAATCTGCAACGAAGGACAAGTTTCATTGCTAAACATACACTTTTAGCAACGACTTATAAAGTCGTTGCCTGAAAAATTGTTGCTAAAGCCCCATTTTTAGCAACAAAAAAACTTTTGTTGCCCACGATGATGTGAAAGCAAGTGGACGAAAATTTTGCAACAAATTCTAACGAAATAAATTCTCGCCAATGAATTAGCAATGAAATTTTGCAACGACTTATGAATTTATTTGCAAAAAGTGAAAGCCTGACACAATCTGCAACGAATGAAAAATTTCATTGCTAAAGATATATTTTTAGCAACGAATTATAAAGTCATTGCCCGAAAAATCGTTGCTAAAGGCCCATTTTTTTGTAGTGTTATATGCAGCTAAAGTTGTAACAGTAATGTATGATATTAACATTGTATGTTAGATAGGATATTGATTCAGGTATATGTTAAGGTTCTCAACCTTGGGGATAGTGTGTAAAGTTTAATGTATAAATAATTTATGTCTATATCTTACGCAATAGTTATAGAAATAGTATACCAGATCCGTGGTGATTTGGGAACCGGATCTGGGGCTTTCACAGACACCAAGATTTTTACGTGGTTCAGCCCCTAACATCTAGTCTAGTGGACTAATCCACGTCCAATACCAACCGGTATTGGAGACTCTTTTTATTAAACTTAATACTTAATTAAATATAATAAAAAGAACTCCCTATTCAAAGTAGTTTCACACTGATGGACAGCACTGCCCCCTTGCACCTTAGCAACCTTTCTTAACAGTGAGACCTTTGCACCTCTACAACCTTGAAATCTCTCTTTGAACAGACCCTATCCACTACTGGATTGATCAAGCCAAACAAGCTTGAACTACAATTAATATTTGATTACAATAAGCTCTTAATTTCCAGCTGAGAGAAATTAACAAAACAATGAGTAGCTGAAAATACCTTTTAAATGCCCTTGATTAATCTGTTTAATATGGCTTGGTAAACTCTAAGTCTGCTGCACTGATATAAGCTTTTTGTGTGCTGTTTTCTTTTGTCAAGCATGATGAATATATATAGAGAAGTAAGCAAGGGCTATATTAGTTAGTTATCAATATCTTTAACGATTATAATATTTTCTAAAACCAGCAAGTCAAAGAAATATTAATAACTCAGGCTAAAATAAAGGAGCTAAAGAATATTCAAGATAAGGTTGTTAGAGTCCTTTCTCTAAACAACAACAATAACAAACCAATTACCTTTGTGACGAACGAGACTTTTGTAATTAATTTTTAATATATATTGAATTAATAAAATATTTTATTGATTTATTTATTGAGTTAAATAATTATTTGATGGAATTGTGGTAGATTAAGTTAATTAAGTGTGACACATTAATTAAATTAATGTGGAATAATTTTATAGATCAAAATGAGATAATTAAATTAAATGAGTTGTTACATAATTTTAATGTTGTTCTAATTAATTTAATAATTAATTAGAGGTTTATTTATTTTTCATAAATAATAAATGAGAATTTTAAGCATGTGATGATGTGATTTAATGGGTAATATTGCCTTTTATTTAATTAAGTTAAATAATATTATTTGATTAATTATGGTGTGATAAATAAACTATATAATAAATGAATTAATTAAAATAATGAGAAATGAGATAATTTGGTGCTAGCCAAACAGGACCTAAGGAACATGGGAGCAGTTAATTCCCTGTTGCGCTTAATTGCTGCCCATGATTCCATCAGTTATTTGTATACGTAATATATATTATCATCAGACTTCATTATATCATATTAGTTGGAGAATACATAGAGAAAAGAGAAAGATTTGAGAGAATTAATAGTGAGATTAAAGCAGAAGGAGTTGGAGAATTGAAGAAGTTTCCTTTCATCATTGTGTATCTGAACAGAGAAATCAAGGGTAATCACTTGATCTCAACTTTTAATTTACGTTTTAAAAGTTTTCATGAAAATTAAGTTTTAACTCTTTGCAAATGAATATTGTGGTCAATTATTGAATATATGAAATTATATATGTTTATTAACATGTATAGTTCAATTATATATGATTTATATATGTATTAGAGTAATCAAATTCATGTAATTATGTTTAAATTGGAATTTTATAGTTTATATAGTAAGAACATATGAATATGGCTTAAAGTACGAAAATTCATGCTTCAAATGCATATTAATCGGTGAATTGATAATTGATTATGTTTATACATGTAAAAACAAAAAAGAACGAAACTTAAACAGACTGATTTGGTGTTATAACGAATCTGTAATTTGTGATTTCATGAAATTTGACAAAACTTTGAAAAATAGCAAGAACATAAAAACTATGAGTTCAAATTCAGTTGTTTATGTGATTTAAGTAGCTAAAAGCATGCTAAGAATGTCATTAAATGTTTCTGTTAAGTTCAGAACACATGGGTAATATTGAATCAGTTGTTTATGTGAAGTTTTGGCCTAATTTGGTTTTCTGTTGTGTTCATTCGTGAACTGCATAATTGGATACTGGGTAGTCGCGTCATATGTATTCGAAGTCAGAGTTCGACTTCGGTCGAAGTTTGACTTCGGATGGCGTCATATGTCTTCGAAGTCAGAGTTCGGCTTCGATCGAAGTTTGACTTCGGATGGCGTTATATGTCTTTGAAGTCAGAGTTCGGCTTCAGTCAAAGTTTGACTTCGGATGGCGACTATGTCTTCGGATTCAGATTTTGGCTTCAATCGAAGTTTGACTTCGGATGGCGTCACGACTATGTCTTCAGAGTCAGAGTTCGATTTCGATCGAAGTTTGACTTCGGATGGCGTCACGACTTTGTCTACGGGGTCAGAGTTCGGCTTTGGTCGAAGTTCGGCTCCGGATAGCGTCATGACTTCGGAAGTCGATGGGTAGCAGAAATGGACAGTTTTGGTTTTGTTGTGTACAGTCCATTGTATGATTAATTTAACCTAATCTAAAGAACAAGATAATGCGTTGGAAATATAATTAGGTGTATACCAGGTTATTAATGTCCATATAGTGAAATTGCATAATAATTTGATAAATGTATAAGGGCTAAAATGTGATGCTCATGAGAAGAGGTAATGTTGTTTAAACTTAAGATTTGAGACATTAGTCCTGTATATGTGAATGATGGTAATGAGTAGAAGTTAAACCAAGTTAACAAGTCGTATTAAAAGAAAGAACTAAACCTATAAAGTAAATATTAATGAAATTAATGAATGTTGTGAATACATATGGTATATGTGTAGGACTTGTGGTGAACGTGAGTAGTAATCATTTAGCTAACGCACGAGGCAAGTTTCTGAACCCTACTCTTATGTTGAGCAAGTTTTCTAATCCATAAACTTCGTTTGAGCAAGTTCCTTATTTCTAACTTGATTATAATTGTACAAGATTTTCAAACTCTACTCTATTGAGCAAGTTTAACCTTAGCTTATTATTATTCAGGCAAGCTTTCTTATACTATTCAATGCTTATGTTTTGGTTTAGCCTACTATTCCTTTATGAAAACATGACTTCTATATATGATGCTTATCCACTTATGATTCAGTGGTATTCTATCATTGCTACTGTATCCCTTTATAATATTACATTGTTAACAAACTCGTGAATGATTAATAAATCTTTATTGATTCAACTAATCCTTAGTTGATGATTATTGAACTCTAAATTACCCTTGAGATCAATCCAAACCAAACTTCCTTTGGTGTGGACTCTAATGTCAGAGATGAGATGAACAACCCTGCTACAGGGGATTATACTACGCGATAGCGTTAAGATGTTGTGCACGTACATAGTACTAAGGGCTGATCCCCCTAAGTACGAGAAGTAAGGTCCATATAGTCTTACGACTGTTAAAGGTTTAAAGTAGAAATACTTGAAAGCCTGGGACATAGTTCATGGTGTAGTGGCCCTCAGATGTACTTTTGATTTCTGTTCTAGTCTTGATTCAAGAGCCGAACTTTCTTTTGGTTCAGTATCCATTGTTTATTCGCATGTTATTATTATTCTATTGTTAAACTTGTGGCCAATTGTTTCTCACTCTTGCGTAATAAGATTGTAGCTAAGATTGAAAGAGTTGATGAACCATCCACAACTAAGGGCAAAGGCAAAGCAAGCAAGTGATGAAGACTTATTGTTATTATTTGAGAACTATTATGTTAAGACTTATGATGTGATGTTTAAGACTTATTTGTTTATGATGTTTCTGCAATTTATGTATTAAGGTTAGATAACTTGGGATTTATTCGTTTAAGTTGTTGTAACCCTATATTGGGAGGATTTCTATTTCAATTTTATTGTTATCATTATTATGGGTAGATAGATGTTAATTATTTTGTTGGGTTAACACCAAATCTGAGGAAAGTTGAGTACCTGGATTTGGGGGTGTCACAACCTTAATAGTCTCCTATTCAAATTAGAACAACCTGTTTATTGCATTTCAAAATCTGATTCCATAGATAACCAAATTGTTTAATAAAATTCAATCCAAACAAACTCAATTAAGTGCATTTTCACATCTCACAACAATAAACATATAGAAGCATATTTAAATTTCATTCAAAATAGGATATATATTAAGGGAATATTCAGCAATAATAATATCTTTTTATCAATTAATGGATTGTTAATTAAATATTGGCCAACAAAAAAATTAACTTATAAATTAAATTAACCCAAACAATTTAAATCAAATTCATTAAACTCAATAATATTGTCATCATTAAAATCAAAAATCAACACAAGCTAGATGTAAGCCTCGCTGATTTGATTAACATGTTGAAAATATTGAGAGTCACTTTCCAACCAAAAAAGACCAAGTCTTACTAGTAGATAATTCTTCCAAGAAGCGGAAGAGGGCGAAATGATCTTTTGAAAAGAAGAATAATTTAAAGAAGGTAAAAGGAAAGGCAAAAACACAAGATAATAAGAACAAAACTGATACGAATAGCAAAGGAGTTTGCTTCCACTGCAATAAGTTTGAACATTGGAAAGAAACTGCGATAAGTATCTTGTAGAGGCTAACTAGATGAAGATTAGTGAAGCATCGGTTACAGATACACGTTTTTTCATTATTTAAATAAATTTTTCTTTAAGTTAAGGTTCTACTTGAGTATTGGATATCGGTTGTGGTTCTCATAAATATAGATTTATGAAGGGACCAAGCAGAAGTAGAAAGCTAAACAAAGGGAAAGTCATCCTGTGTGTGGGGAATGGAGAAAAGGTTGGTCTATTAGCCATAGGAACTTATTGTTTAGCACTGCCTACGGGCAAGTTCATTAGTTTAAATAATTTTTTATTATGTTCCAGTTCTAATAAGAAACATTATTTCCATTCTGTTATTGGACAATGAAGGTGTTTTTATTATATTTAAGAACAATTGTTGTTCTATTTATAATAATAATGTTTTGTATAGACCTAGAAGATTACTTAATAGACTTTGTATACTTGATTTACATGAAAATAATTTTGCAAATTGAACAAACTAGTAAAAGAAAAGGAGATGATCATTCAAGTCTGAATCATTTGAAAGGTTTAAAGAATTCAAAAGTGAAACTAATTAACAAAGTATTAGGATTCTTTGATTGGATCGAGAAAGAAATACTTATGCAATAAGTTTCTAGATCATCTTAAATGGTTTACTCACAATGGATGCTTCCTGATACACAATAATTGATTAGTGTATCTAAAAGAAAAATTTGTACCATGTTGGATATGGTGCGGTCCATAATGATTTTTACCGACATTACGGTATCCTTCTGGTGTTATGCCCTAGAAACAGATGCATATCTAGAAAATAAGGTAACCTCAAAATCCGGTCCTAAGACTCCATAAGAGTTATGGACAGGGAGGATTGCTAATCTTAAGTATGTTAAAATAAGGAGTTGTCCAGCTTATGTGAAAAGGTTTTAAAAGGATAAGCTTGGGACAAGATTTGACAAGTGCAGATTTGTGGGATATCCTAAGATAAGTTTAGGGTATATGTTCTATGATCCTACTTAGCAAAAGGTGTTTGTTGTGAAACACACTTCCTACTTAGATAAAGGTATTTATCATTAAAGGGGCTAGTGGGAGGATAATAGATCTTGAAGAAGTTCAAGAACCGCAAATCACTATAAGTCAAATAGAGGAACTTGTAGATAGACTTGTTGTATCACAATCGAATCGTAAATCTAGAATAGTACCGAGTATACCTAGGAGGTGGATCCATTGTAGATGATGATGATGAGGTACGCATCATAGAAGATGATGATCCAGTTACATACGATAAGGCTAAGAGTTGTAGACACTCAGAGAAATGACAGATGACCATGAAATCCAAAATGAACTCCATATATGAAAAACCAAGTATGGACTTTGGTTAAACCTCTAGTAGGCATAGTGCTTAAAGGGTGTATATGGGTTTTTGAGAGAAAGACTGGTGCAAATGGCAAGGTGGAGACCTATAAGGCCAGACTGGTGGGGAAAAGGTTTCAAATAAAGTTAAGGAGTTGGCTGTGATAAAACCTTATTACCGGTAGCAATGCTCAAGTCCATTCTGATTTTGCTTGTAATTGAAGCTTATTATTACTAAATCTGGCAAATGGGCGTGGAGACGCCCTTCTTCAATGAAAATTAGAGGAGAATGTATGTATGATACATCCAGATGGATTTGTTTCAATGGTTGAAGCAAATCATGTATATGAGCTACAACAATCTATTTATGTATTAAAGCAAAATTCTAAAAGATGGAGCATTTGTTTTGATGAGACAATCAAAAGAGTTTGATTTTATCAAAACAAGAATGGACCTAGTGTGTACAAAAGGGTCAGTGGGAGCGCTGTGAAATTCCTATTATTATATGTTGATATGTTATTATTATATGTTATATTTAGTGGGTTAAAATCCAGATGCTGAAATACTACAAACCAGCGAAGATGCTGAACAAGAGCCAAATCTTGAATAACTTCGACAACAAAGCACGAGAACTGACATTCCGTTTGGATCAAGATGGGCAAGAGATCACACTCAAAATCTAATCATTGGAGATCCAAATGCACATGTTAAAACCAAATTAACCACTCAGAATGAATGTTTCTATCTAAGCTTTCTCTCCCAAACTGAGTCAAAGAAAATTGAAGAAGCCTTTGAAGACTCAAGCTGGATTGAAGCCATGCAAGAAGAGCTAAATCAGTTCGAGAGTTGCAAAGTTTGGAGGCTAGTTCCAAGACCAAAAGACTATCCAGTTGTTGGTAAAAAAAATGGGTCTTTAGAAATAAGATGGATGAAGCTGGTGTAATCACAAGGAGCGATGCAAGGCTAGTAGAAAAAGGTTATTCTCAAGAAGAATGAGTAGACTATAACGAGACCTTTTCACCTGTTGCCATCCTGGAAGCCATCAAGATGTTCTTAGCCTATGCAGCCTTCATGAAATTCAAAGTTTTTCAAATGGATTTCAAGAGTGCATTTCTCAATGGTGAACTTCAAGAAGAAGTTTATGTCCAACAACGACTATGTTTTATCAATCTTACTTTTCCAAATTATGTCTTTAGACTTTATAAAGCACTAAATGGTTTAAAATAAGAACCTAGAGCATGGTATGAAACACTCACTAATTATCTTATTGAAAATGGATTTTCTAGAGGAAGAGTAGACACAACTCTATTTCTTAGGAAGCATAAGAATAAATTTCTATTATTTCAAATATATGTTGATGATATCATATTTGGCTATACTGATGAAAAATATTGTGAGAGATTTGCCAAGTTAATGCAGAATAGATTTGAAATGAGCATGATGGGTGAGTTTAATTTCTTCCTTAGACTTCAAGTTAAGCAATTTGAAGAAGGAATCTTTATCAATCAAGCCAAGTACATCAAAGACCTTCTGAAGAAGTATAGATTAGAATCAACCACCAAAATTAAAACTCCTATGGCTTCTGCTACCAAACTTGACAAAGATGAAAAAGGTAAAAGTATTAATATCACTCAATACAGAGGTATGATTGGATCTCTCTTATATCTAACTGTTAGTAAACCAAAATTCATGTTCTCAACCTGCATTTGTGATAGGTTTCAAGCTAATCCTAAAGAATCTCATCTAATAGTTGTGAAAAGAATTTTTAGATATCTCAAGGGCACTCCTTATTTGAGCTTGTGGTATACCAAGGAGTTTCCCTTTGATCTAATAGGATATTTAGATGCAGATTTCACAAGGTGCAAGATAGATAGGAAAAGCACTAATGGAACATGCCAATTGTTGGGAAATAAACTTGTATCATAGTTCAGGAAGAAGTAGAACTCTGTATCAACCTCTACTATTGAAGCTAAATATATCGTAGCTGGTAGTTGTTGTGCTTAAATACTATGGATGAAGAACTAACTTGTTGATTATGGGTTTGATTTTAAGTATATCCCTATATTTTGTGATAATACTAGTGCTATCTCAATTACCCATAATCCTGTTTTGCATTCTAGAACTAAACATATAGACATCAGATATCATTTTATTAAAGACTGTGTTCAAAATGAAGATATTTTTTTTGTATTTTATTTTAAATGATGATCAGCTAGCAGATGTGTTCACTAAGCCTCTGGATGAATCTAGATTCAATAAATTGATAAGTGAGTTAGGTATGCTAAACTTGCATTCATGATATCATTTTTCTAGATAACGTTTCTTAGAGTAGAAAAGAGAATCGTAACTTCACAGTCGATCGTAGAAGGCACATGTCTTTCACGATCAAGCAAGCAAGTGAGCTATAAAGCTACTACCTACTAACTGCAACATAGCAAAACTGAAACGGCGTGCAGGAAGAATATCGTAGCATGACACATGTCCCATCTCACTTAACAAAGAAGGAAGTTACTAAAAATTATTTCAAAATTCTATCTTTGACCTTTACTCTTCTATTTTGATATCTACAAAATCTGGATACTCGTATTTTTCAAAAATATCCAAAAAGCTTTCTAACCCTAGATCTCAAGATCCTCAGAAAACTTAACCACTTGTGCAAATTTTTCAAAAATAGTGAAGTCAAATGGCAAACTTCTACATCGTAACCGGCCTTCAGCTTTGCTCTAATCAGTTCGTTGCTCAAGATAAGAAGATCAAATATATTCTGAAGCTCATTGATGACGCCGAGTTCTCTGAGTGTCTAAACTCCAACTCCAAAATCTACTTAGATCTCATCAAGGAATTCTATCTAAATGCTAAGTTTAAAGAAGGTACGATAACAACTAAAGTCAAAGTAGTCACACTTCAGATGGGAGCTGTAGAAATCAACGCTTGCTTGGGTTTTGAAAACAAAGGTCTCACTTCACTGGATAGAGTTGACTTCAATGAAGGAATGAAACTAATGGGTCACAAGAAGCATCCACAATTAAAAGGCCTGAAGAAAAAGGAATTTCCTAAAAAGTACGAGTTCCTTGCGTAAATCGTGGCCAAATGCATTATTTGTAAAAAAACTGCTCATGACTTGGTAAGTGAACTTCAATTAAAGTTCATGACAACATTTGTTCAGTCTACGAAAATCAAATTTGGTGTTATATTTGTAACTTGGCAGGAAAAAGTTAAAGATTTTGAAAAATCAAAAGTGTCAAATAAGCCTGCCCCCAAAATGTTTCTTGGAAGGTTGATAAGTATCATTTTAAAGAAGGGTCTGAAGCACAGACTTACAGATGATGAAAGAGCTCTTCTTAATGTAAACAAAAAGATTACCCCCAAATTGTTTGAGCATTGGAAAAGAAACCCACTGGAAAATATAAAGTCTAAATAGTCTGAAGGTGGAAGTGATAGAACTATCAATGAAGTCCAAAAGCCGATCAAAGCTAAAGGAAAAGGAAATGTTGTTATCATTGAAGAAGCTTCTCAAGGGTTGTTACCCCTCAGACTCGGCAAGTTCCTGATAAGCCAAAATAGAAGAAAAGGAAGTTATCAAAAATAACTACTCTCAAAGAAGTACAAACATTTGAGCAAGTACAAGATACATAAGATGTTAATATTCCTCTATCTCAAATAATCCCAAGAAAGAAGAGGCAAAATCGTCGAAGAAAAGCTCCTGCTCAGTTAGAGGAACAAGCTGGAGAATCTATGCCTCTTTACGTTGTAGAAATAGAGGAAGAGGAAGAATAAAAACAATATAAGCTGATCCGAAAAAATCAAGGAAATAGGAAATCAAACCCCTCTGGTTCGAGAGCATATGATGATCCTGTTGAACAAGGTCTCACTTATGAACCTCCACTAAATGATAAATTGATGGCTGAGACAGTCGTCGTGCCTAAGCCATAAACAGTTGCAGAATTAGAGCATATTGCTAAAGAAACCATCTTTATGCCCAAGAAGATGAAGAGAAAGAGCAAACTAATAAATATAACTGAGAAAGCTGATAAAAGGCAGAGGAAGATATAAAGATTGGAAGTCGCTCGACAAAAGAGAAAGGCTGAAGCAAAAAATAAAAGAAGAGAGGAAAAGAGAAAGAAGAAAGAAGAGTGAACTAAACACAAGAATAATTTAACTCAAAGATCGACACGATCTTCGGATGAATCTCTGCAATTGACTCATGTTATATCCAAAATTATAGAGGATGCCTCTAAGGAAGCTGACCCTCCGATTATAATGCCTGAAGATCTAACATCTGAGGGGGAGCAGCAACCCGAAAACATTATCTCTGAGGTGGAACTACCAAGGGAATCTCAAATTCCTATCTCATCTACACCATCTACTTCTTAACTGGTGCCAGAACACTCTTGGACACCTCAACCCAGAGCTTATCAACCAGGAATGTACAGAGTAATTCTTAATAGTAGAGAGGTTCCACAGACTGCCCATCTACTTCCAAAAGAATTTAAAGGTACAGGGGCATGACATATGAGAATTGTCCATTCCACAGATGCTCTGTTCACTCTCTATTATGATCTGATTATCGATCGAACTATAGCTGTGTATGAGCCAAAAAGTGATCAATTGTTCCAGTTTATGTCAAGCTTGCCTCTGTTTCAAGCTATTATGCAACATGATCACAATTTTATTTAATGGGCATACACTACCTATCCCAGCATACCCCTAATATCTCAGAACTTTCCATGAGTCTTAAGGTACGTAAAGAAATTACTTTGCTCTTCACCATTCAATGATGAACCTCGTGTATTTCCTCATATCTTATCCATGTTCACATTTCTCACTCCATCTTCTGAGCGTCATGATGAAATCTTAAGTTTATCCTCCTCGAAATTTGAATAGCCTTCTCACTCTCATACATCCACATCTGTTTATTATGTAGAATCATCACCTCCTGAAAATAATGAAAATCTTCAAATTATAGAGTTTTAATTCC
Source organism: Panax notoginseng (assembly GCA_016801055.1). Classification (NCBI taxonomy): domain Eukaryota; kingdom Viridiplantae; phylum Streptophyta; class Magnoliopsida; order Apiales; family Araliaceae; genus Panax; species Panax notoginseng. The sequence continues at coordinate 51,911,931 of CM029022.1, forward strand.
AATCCTTTCCTCACTCTCCGATCGTATAATTTTATCCCCTACAAACGAAAATGAGAAATCTGATTCCCAGACTCAATCTCCTCTCCCATTAATTGAGTCTTCGTCACCTATACATATCTCCGGTCTCTTAGCATCTCTTCATCACTCATTTCTTCACCCAGATACCTCTTCTTCAGGGATCTCAGTTTCTTCAAATACTCAAATCTCTCATCCATAGTGTGGAAAATCTAAGGCCGATCCTAACAAATCACTACTACAAAACAGTAAATAGACAACGCGGAAAAATATTGTGGTTTCTGTCAGAAAAACGTCGTGGTTAATGGTGTTGTCTATTTGACACCTTTACACAACGTTTTTAAAATGTTGTAGTTAAGCACAATACAAAATATTTTTTAAGAAAAAATATTGTGGATTTATTTTTCAAAAATTAACAGATGCTTAAAAACGTTATAGAAGGTATGATTCCACAACGTTTCTTGGATAAAAATATTGTTGTTTAGTATATCAGACAACGTTTTTTAAATGTTGTAGATTAAAAAAAAAAGAAAAAAAAAGATTTGGTTTACCTATATTACCAATGCACGTGCAATATGCTAATGTCATGATATATAGCTAAAATTACAAAGAATATTAATACCATACAATACGTTTACATCCCAATAATTCTTTGTAATGCCAATTACAAAAAATATTATATTAATACCATACAATAAGTTTACATCTCAATAATGCCAAACTATCCATACATCCCTATAATTTTTAGTTTCAGATTCTGACTTAAACAATTGCATAAAGAAACAGTAAGTTAACTTGAAAGAAGAGGACAAAGCAAAAAGAAATTAAATCCAAAACCTCTAACTCGTCCTGTGAACCACCTTCAGAGATCTGGCCATCTGTTGCACACCCATCATTCATAAGTAACTCTGAATCTGCCTCACATGAAAGAAAGATTAACAAAAGCATGTTCTATACAAAGGTCAATCAGTAATGTAATAGGCTGCAAAAATTGGTAAGGCAACATTACTAGACTAGGCTCAATTTCAAAGAACAACTTCAGCTCTGCATTGTGTGTCTTATTAGAAACCTCCCTTAACTGTCCGACCTGCATTTGCAAACATAACTCATTAGCTAAAATAGTGTATTTTTTTGATGGCTCGTGTGATACCTACACTTAACCCAGATCACGTCAAAGCTTGGGTTTGTAGTATAGTAAAACGTCTGTGACCAGCCCATTCGTGGATACAAGAAAATAAAATCAATAAAAAGTGGAACATGAACTAATACTGAAATTGAAATACAGGCCATGAGATATGTTCAAATACATAAAGGCCATTAGCAATTTTACTCATTAGGTGAGGTTGTTTGGACTTAGGAGAGTAAAAGGGCGCAGAACAAACCTTCGCATAATTTTAGTGCAAAGTGGTTGCCCCACATATTTGTACCAACAATTTTGAGTTTTCACCCAAGAATTTACCATTGTTGAATAGCCGCCCTTAAACATTTGGACAGATAAGACATATAATGCTAATTGCTAGATCATGATACACTAAGCTGAAGCACATAAATCATGAAAGAGAGCAAAAATATTGCTAATGTGCAGCAACTTGCTGGAACATCCAAACAAGCTTGTTAAAAAAGCTTGCCAACTCATGTAACTTAGATTGATGAATTAAACATGTATCATGACAACTGTATTTTAAGCTTCAAATTAAACTACCATAAGCCAAAGTAAGATGAACATACAAATTCTACACAAAAGATTATATTATGAAATTTGCAACAATTTTCTAGCACAGCAAAAAAAGTGAAAGAACGACCGAAAGAACATGCGTTGAAATTATGAGGAATTCCTTGGTTTAAAAGGGGAAGTCCTTCACTAGCTGGTACAGTAAGGATTTAGGCCACCTAGCCGATTTCAATGCTTTGAGCTTGTTATTGGCTCTATGCTTTTCCAATATGAGAAGAAGAACCATCTTTTTATGATAAGTATTAGATGAAGAATTGTAGCTGAATAAAGTAAAGCTCACACTGGTAAGGTATCATATTATAAAATGGGGGGTAAGAAGCAGCACTGTCTAAAATTTAACAATGGCACGGCAAAGCGTGCTCTCAAGGCTCAAGCCAAGTCATAGTTCACATTTGATTGTACTGGTTTAGTTTTCTTAAGTTTTAGTATCTCCTAGAAGTCATGAATCATGAAAGTCACTAATTGAACAAGAGACACCCTCTTTTACAGGATTCAACATCCTTATTTGTACATCACCTTCTACCTAAAAGTTTTAGAAACCAATATTATAGGTATGTTGTTCAATAAACCTTTTAACATTTCTATAAGCATAATCACTGATTCACCATAGATGTTTTAGTTAGAAAATCGATGGCCATATATGCTTAGAGTACAAAAGATAACACTGATCAGTAAGGATATATGATGAGTATGATGAGTTTTAGTTATTCTTATGCGTGTGTGTGTGTGTGTATATATGTGTATATATATATATATATACATTAAAACATATGCAGTACTGTGTTCTAATTATGAAAAAAATCACTTTTAACAATGGCATTTGATAAGGGAATAAGATTGGAGGATGCACAATCGTGAATTCCCCTTCCACATAACATCTACTTAAAACATCACATACAAAGATAAGAAAATGAATTTGGTCTACAAACTTGCAGATCTTTTAATTTCATTCCGACAACAACAGACACTAGAAGTTACTTTTCTGAAAGTTTTGGTCTCAACTGCAGGATCACATCTTTAACTGTAATGTAATAAATTTTCCTAATTAGCGAGACAATACAAAATCATCATCTAATAGATTATGCAGAAAACCACACGATAGTATGTAGAAACTCATAAACACTAAAATTTGAAGTCCTTCATTCATTACAAACAAGAAAAAAAATTTATTAATAATTTTTGTTCGTTTTGCCATAGGAGGGAGGGAGGGAGAGAGAGAAACATATATATAAATCCCCAATAATATTCATCAAAGCAATTTCAAGCATATAAACGGTCAAAAATTCACTCCATCACATGATAGGAAAAAATTATGTATAGGCAGGGCATATATACCAACTTGAGGCTTCACGAAAAATATCACCACATCGCTGTCTTCAACAACCTGTTAGTCAGACACCCACCGAAATGAAATTAAGAAATATCAGTAAACTACACAAACAATCAAATGAAAGAGAATGGAAAGACAAAATAAATCAAATAAACAGATTGAGTTATTAATCACAAGGTTGTAATTAAAAAAATAGTCCTATAATAGTATCAGGTTAAATAAACCAAAGGATTTAAAATCACAGAAAATGATTAACAAAGGGATTTAAAGGAAAAACGGTATCTGGGATAATCGAACCTAGTTATTGTGATCGAGAACGTTGACGCCGAAGGATTCAAAAGCGGCACGGCGAGCGGAACCGAGATGAGCGGTTCGGATCCTGGAAGCAGGCAATACACCGTACCCAGTTCGCCCAGGTCGACACAGGCAATCGAACCCACATCGGTTGTATGACTTCGTTGAGCCATTATCTTTTAGGGTTAGGGCTTATCGGAACATAGTTGGTTGATCTTAGTCGGGAGATGTTATCCTTATAAACCAGGTCAGGCCTGAACCACAGTACTGAGATATTGAATCCCCTCTGGTTTTGGCCATTTGTACCCTAGTTTTCGTGACTGTTTAGGAGTAGAGAAAGAGAGAAGTGTGAGATGAAATACGAAGAGAGAGAAAGAATGGATTTATAATTTTAAGTTTCCAGTTCCGCCTAAATTAAGCTCCGTGTTTTTCACATACACAACGTTTTTTTAAAAAAACGTTATCTATTTAAAACTAAAAAAATGCCTTTTTAAATAGATAACGTTTTTGTATATATATGTACAACGTTTTTTAAAAAAAATGTTGTGAAAAAAAATACCACAACGTTTTTATAAAAAATATTGTGGTTTAAGTGTTGTCTATTTACTGTTTTGTAGGAGTGAATGAACTCATCAATTCCTAGTGATATTCCATCCTCTTCTCAAAATGAATACTTTGATCTTCTTCTTGCATTGAAAAATTTATCTCAAGGTCCTCGCCATATTCCAGAAGGTCCCTCCACTCCAGTCTTGGATCCTTTGGATACCATAACTCAGCTCACCACTCAATTATCTTATGACGTTGATGAAAAGATTTCTAAAAATAATGCTGACCTTCAAGAACATATTTTATCATATTGCTACTGTTGTTCGTGGTTTGCCTAGTATCACAAGCCAAGAAATTCAAAAATAGTTACAGTCCATGTTCATATCTTTGACTGACCGTCTACATGATCGAGATCACAGATTCTTTGACACCTTGAATGCTCATAAAAATGTAATTGTTGCTCTACAACAACAACATGAATCCTCCCTTAACTTTGTGACGGACAAGCTTTTTGCTCTCATCTGCACTATTTCAGACTTAATGAGCAACATGGAAGTCCAAGCTTTTCAAAGTCAAGCCTCTGCCTCTTAACAACATGATCAAGCTACTGCTCATCAAAATAAAATCAAAGATGATATTTCCATTACAACTACTCAGCTATAAGAACTTGTTGATGTTGTGCAACGATTGTCCCGATTTTTTGATGCCAAAAAGGGGGAGAAAAAGGAAAGGCACGAAGACAAAAACAAAGGGGGAGGAAGTCAATCTCAGGGTAAGAAGCGAAAAAAAAATCAAAAATAAATATACATTACCCCTCCGCTCTTTAGATCGAGATCACCTCCACATCCTCAATCAGCTATTCCTCTAGAGCAAATGAGATTTTCTTCACGAAAAGAATCGTAGAGTGGAGTAACTCCCACTGGCATCCAAATTCCCACTGGTGATCCTACATATCTAAGGAGAAATCTTCAAGGAACGCACATTGTCGGAGAAGAGACAATGAGTGCATCACATCTTGGTCCTAGAGATTCTACTGAAGAAATAAGAAGAAAAGCTCATGAAGACATAATCAGAGCCGATCGTAGAAGAGATTATGAAAAGAAAGGACTCTCAAAGGAAAAGGGATTAAGGAGATAAAATTGAAAATTACTCAAACTTTGTCAATCATATAATAGCTGAATTTTTATTATTATTATCAGATATCAATAAATTCATGCTTTTGATAAGATTAGTACAGTAGCTCACTGTATTCTAAGGCATATTTACTTTCAAGTCTTTGCATTTTAGTTCTTGATAAATGTTATAGAACTATTGGTTTTTTCATCATCAAATAAAGGGAGATTGTTAAAGTCTGCATGTTTAAGTTGATGATGAATGAGCTTAATGTATATTTGTACCAGTATGATTTGTAAAGTCCTTATAAAGAATTGATATATTGTACAAGGACTTAGAATAGAAAGAACAAATAATGTTAGGTTAATCTTAAAAGAGCTGAGTTGATGTATAGTTGATAAGATCGTAAGGTTATCCTTCTACTTGAGGAACACGATCGCAAAAGAAGAACACAGTCACATATACATCAAGAGGATAGCTGAACTACTTGAAGTAACCAAAAATCTCTGCTTCGCAAACTCTCTTTAGATCGATGAGTGCACAAATGATCTACCTAGCCAGCTAAATGATCATTGCTATGGACTCAATCGTCGAAAAGTCAGGTTTGACAAACTGATAGATAATAGAACATTACAAACTGAAGGTCCCAATGCAATCCCAAAATATCTTTAGCGAAAATCAAAGATCAAAGCATATGTCTACTAGCTACATGTTCGATAGTGATACGTTAAGGGTGTTAGTTGAAAAAGTAGACTGATGTGACAGATATAGAAAATGAACTGTATCCAAGCTATAAAATGTCAACATCAAGCATTCTAGTGCATTAGAGCATTAAATGCAGCAATGGACATATTGCAACGGGAAAATTATTTAGCAGAGTATAAAAGGCTACTAGGATCCAACTTTGAAATAGCTGAATGTCCTAATCAAAAAGCCAAAAACTCCTCTAAAAGAAAAAGAACGAACTCAACGATCCAATATTCAAAGTTTGAGTTGCTGAGTACTTGAGAAGAAAAGCTTAACGCCAACTTAGCAGCACCTCTCAACAAGTAATCATCAAAGCATCTGAGGGCGATAGTTTCCTAGTCAAGAGTGACTAAATATCCAAGTCTAGTGGGCTTGAACAGGGAAATAGTGTTCTAGTCAATAGTGACTAAAAATCCAAGTTTCCCAGGCTTGAAGAGGGAAATAGTGTCCTTGTCAGTTGTGACTAAATATCCAAGTCTGTTGGGCTTGAAGATGGCATAGTTTCCTTGTCTGTGTTACTAAATTCTAGTGGATTTCTACTCAAGGAGTAGAAGAGTGGATTAGGAGCAATTCAGTCTCTAAACCACTTAAAAATTTGTTTGTGTCTTTACTTACAATTTTTATCATTTAAATTACTTGATTATTATTTTGTACTGTCCAAACAAACAAAAATCACCATTTGTTTTAGCTCTCAAAAGGATTTTTCAAAAGTACATATTCCGCTGTGCTTACTTCAATAAGTTTATTAATCAACCGATAAAAAAAGAAATTTTAAAAGATCTATTCAACACCCCTTTTAGATCTATAAGTGCATGTGGGAAATAATATATGTAACCTTTTATAAGGATTATTATTTATAGAGTTAGTTATCCTATATTATTGGTAGTTTAGATGTGATTGTGATGGATCGTGAGCACCAGATCTGTGAGATTAAAGTACTCAAATTTGGGGGTGTCATAAGTTGGTATGAAAGTTGTAGGTTATAAACCTTAGGTGGGGGAAACCTTAGGCTATATCCTATAGGAAATTAAAAATATAGTAGTGGTAAAACTCTTATCGAGTCCTAAGGAAGGAATTAAGGAAATTCATTGAAGATAAATGTAAAATGATTTATGTGCTTACTTGTTGTTAATAAACTTATGTGCTCGCGAGTAGTAATTAAAACTTAAAAAAATTTGGTGTCAGGATGACTGATATAGGAGAATCCAACCAGGCTAGTGAGGTAGAGTTACGAGACATTTACGCTGTCTGGAAATAGTTAGTACCAAGGAAGCCATCACCATTGATTACAGTTATAGGCCTTGTGTATGAGTCTAAATCAGATCTTGAGGAAGAATCTAAGGAAATAGAGATAGAAGATGAAATAGAGGAGGATCCTGAATAGATACCACTTAACTCAATTGGAGCTAAAATGTTTGATGAAGTATATGACCGTAACATAGAGTTACAAGAGATGATCGAGGAGTTAGAAGGACAAGTCGCGAAGCACCACGCTATGCTAGCGCAAAAAATGCCACGATTCAAGATCTCACTGCACGAACTGCGGAGATTGAGCAGAAGCTGGCATAGTCAAAATATCAAAGAGGAGAGTTAGTGGCTGAGAACAAGAATATGTAGGATGACTTGAGAGAGGAGTCAACAAAGCCAGCGAGAGCCGAAGATGCATGGTTGAAGGCTGCTAGACGCGTAGATCATGTTGAAGGTGAAGTTCGATCAAAGAAGGTTAAGATGGATGAGATGGATTATGCTTTCCACACAAAATTTGATAGAGCTCAAGATTGAGTCTTCCACTATCCTGTGCAATTTAAAGATTATCCTTGGTACATCATGGATCACAGGACGATGATTCGTAACATGGAGCAAGAGTGCAATGATGCGGTACGACGTGGAATATCATTGTAGATCAAGAGAAAAGAAGTAATATGATATATAACTATGAGTGCTAATAAGATGAAAATCCCAACTTTTGATATAAGTAATGGTATGTGATGATGATGTAATCCTGGAATATTGCTATTATAGGTTAGATGATGTAAATAACAGTTATGTTAACTTTGATATAGTTTAAAGCATAATATATATATATATATATATATATATATATATATATATATTAGTGTTTATTTGATATGACATGTGTTAGTTAAAAGTGTTTAAGAGAAGCCTTAAATGTTTCGTTAAATGCATAATAAGCTAATAGTGGAAATTTTAAACAATAGGATGCCGCCGAGAAGGAGACGGTCGCTATCTCCAACCCCCGAGGGATCTACTGATGGTAAAGGTGAAGTCGACGTTAACCCGATGCATCAGTTTATGAAGTTGTTGATGGGTGCACTAATGAATCAAACTCCAACTCAAGCCTCAACTTTCAAATATTTTAAAGTTATAAGACCTCCGGAGTTTCGAGGGACAACCAATCCGATGAAGCCCAGACGTGGGTTATGGAGATGGAGAAGGTATTTGAGGTTGCTAAGATTATGGAGGATAAAAAATTGCTTTCGCTACCTTTATACTGAAAGTAGAGACAAGTTTTTGGTGGCGAGCCAATAAGTACTGGGAGGGTCAATGAGTCATTCTGTGGGAAAGATTCAAAGAGATGTTTTTTAAAACCTATTTTTCGCCAAGCATGAAGAACCAGATGGAGGTGCAATTTTTAGAACTCAATCAGAGAACAATGACAGTGTCTCAGTATGCAACAAGGTTTAATGAGTTCGCACAGTTTTTACCTGATAAGTACACAATTTTCATGATTTTTGATTCCTTTACGTTTGGTTTTATTGCATGTTTTATGCATGTATGGACTTATAAAGGTTGTTTATTATTTTTAGTTGAATTAAAGTTGAGAGGATGAAAACAAGTTGATTTGGAGCTATTTTGCAGAAAAAAGGAAAAAAATGTTGCTGAGCAGCAAGGAGCTCAACCGTACTGTGGGAAAGAATAAACGGCGGGCGGCCGTGATGTGGTGCAGTCAGGAGAACTCAACCCTAGGTGGATGGTGCGGTAGCGCCGGTACCAGTACAAAATACAACGCGGTCGCGGTTTAGCAGAAACTTAGAATCCCTGGAGTGTTGGAGCGGCACCGTCATTTTGAGCACAAATCCTGGCACGATCGTGCCATGTCGAGGGTTAACCAAGATTTGACTTTCCCAATTTTTGGAGCTTTTTACATGGAATTGGATTGATATTGCTACAGATTTAGGATTGCTTTAGACTGAGATTTTATTTCCAAATTAGATTCTATTTTATATAGAAACTAGGGTTGTGATTTATAATTCCTTTTAGGATTTGAATTTCTAGTTTTCAAAGGATTTAGGGACTTGTCTAGTACTATAAATACATTGTAATAGTCAGGGTTTTAGATTTCATCTACTACCAGCTATCATACACCATTGGAGTGCAAACTTGAAAGTATGCCATGCTAGTTTTCTTTATTCAGTTCTAAAAAGAGGTGGAACCTTGTTACAAGTAATTAATTAATCGAGTTATATTATTTATTCCTTCTTGCATGAAATTTTTTCTGATAATCTGTTTACATTGTTTTCATGCTAATTGATCTAATTGATTTGATATGGCCAGTTGAGTTAATTTGATCATTATCATATGCTAGATTAGGATTGGTATTAAGTGTAATTGGTATCACTTTCATCACAAGTAGTAAATTAGGGATACTAATTGTGGACAAGCTTTTGTGTATTGCTAAGATTATCAAGAAACAAGTCAAACAAATCGAGCTTATGTGTTTTTGCTTAGATTAGCCCAATTCTATATTTCTTAATGCTACTGTCATATTAAATCTATAAAGCTTATTCTAGGTTGTATTACAGTTAGAATCTGGTGGAGAGCTTGTTTTATACAGTGACTATCTACGAAGAATTTTGGATAACAGAGCTTATTGTTATCTAGGGCTAATAGTTTTATTGAAGGATAAATAATAACAACTTGGTTAATTAATTTTTATAACTTGGTGAAACTGAACTAAAGAACTGAAGTTGTCATACATTTGGTTACTCTTATCATTTAATTCTATTTTCTTAGTTTAAAACAATTTCAAAACCCCCTCCCCATCTTTATTTTCTGTTAAAAATAGTAGAATAAAATTTAAAACAAACTTATTCTCTATGGGATCGATCCTTGCTTGCTACTGTGCTAATTGTAGAATTTGTGAAATGAAAGTGAGGTTAATTTAGCAGTGTCAACGAAAGCTCCCAAATTTTGGCGCCGTTGCCGGGAAGTAATTATGTGTTTTGTTTTTACTCTGTTATTTTTTTTGTTTTCATTTTATGACTCGATCTTCTCAGGTTACTATGTTAGATTTTGACCCAGAGATTGAGAAAACTGCAAGGAGGCTAATGAGACAAAATCGTAAAGCTCAACAGTCTACTGCAAATTTAGACGAGAATTTTGTACCATTATTGGGCCTCAACATAGCTTGGGAGTTACTTTCCGATAAATCATCCATCAATTTAGACGAAGAAGAAGAGATGGTGGTGCCAAACAACAACCGGATGTTTAAAGAATTAACCACTCCTAATATCACTCACCAACCTCTGTGCATTGAATATCTTACTTTAAATGCTGCATTCGAACTTAAATCCGAACTACTTCATCTTTTACCTACTTTTTGTGGTCTTAAAGGTGAAGATTCATACAAGCATTTAAAGGTGTTCTATGTGGTGTGCTCTACCATGAAACCA